>PVJC01007764.1:0-50462 GCA_004026665.1 Murina feae | reverse complement strand
TGGCTCCCCAATAATTGCATCAGATCCAACTGAATAATACAGAAGCCATTATTTTTATTGGATTAGGCTCCTGCTTTCTCAGAAGTCTAGGCTGTAATGCTGTGCCTTCCTGAGAGGATAAGCATAAGGAAATCTAAATCCTATGTGAAATTTTTTTCACTAACTCAGATACTCACAAACTTTTTTCTAGATACTCACAGACTTTAGGAAATAAACATTTCCAAAACTTTCAGTTTATCTTCTTTATTCCCTATGCACTCCTAATTTCTTTTCAGAAGCATACACTCTACATTTTTCTTCCCCTTTATTTTTCCCCCAGAAGAGTTTCTTATTTGATCAGTAATCAATAAATTATAAATCTCAACTCTCTGTCAGTACCATGCAAGCCTTTTGACACCTACAATCTCAGTGCTTTTTTTTAAAAAAAAAAAAAAGTAAGGCTATTTAATTTTATTCTGATAACTTTACCCTTAAGTCAAGTCCTAGGCTAGGTAGTGGCATTCGCAATCAGCTGTTTGAAATATAAAAACCTCTGGATTTCATGATTTGGTGAAAACTGAATTTTATAACTGTCCTCTCAGTTGTAAGATTGCTTAGGAATGTGAAAATTCAAGGAAATATTCAGTTTAAGATTTACAGACCCCAAAGATAACTCTCCTGAGATCTTTATATGTCCAATAGAAATAAAATCCATGCCACATATATAATTTAAAATTTTCTGATAATCACACTTAAACAGTAAAATTGAAGAGGTTAAATTAATTTTTAAGATACATTTTATTTATCTTAATATAAAAATTTTTTGTCATTCTAACCATTTAAAAAAAGATTTATTGTGATATTTTATCCTTTTTATACTACATATTTTAATATTTGAAACACGTAATGTTTTTATAATTCATATCATACTCCAATTCACATACTAAATTATCAATGATTAAAATAAAAAAATTCCACCAAAAGGTAAGTTGTAAACATCAGAAATATGTTACACTCCTTTAACCTATAAATTAAATTAAATGTTGGACTTCTCATTAGCAGAAGCTTCAGTTCCTTTCAGGTGCTCCGTGGCTTGGTGCACAAGCGGCTAGTGCTTCCATATTAGATAGCTTAGCTATAGATGCTTCCAACTGCACCCCTAAGGTCAAGCAGATGTCTCCTGGATGGGGTCTGCTTCAAGTGAACTAATTTTTTCATTTGCACCAGGCTCTGCAATTTATGTACCTGGTCATAGCCCCAGCATGTGTCTGATACTCTTGCACTTCACTTAATAATTAAATTTAACACTCTACTCCATAAAGATGTGAAAACTATTTCAACAAGGACTCAGTTCAGCTGTTAGGCAAATGGAACAGAGAAGCATACATTCCAAAGAGACTAGCCTAAAGAGATGGTGTTTTTAAAAAGAATAGTTCAAATGGTGAAAATGAATTAGCAATTTTGTGCCTGTGACTTTGTGGTGCACTCACCTCTGATAGTGACTTGAATTCAGTACATTAAAAGGGGTTAATGATATTTCACTGCTGCTAAAAACAAAAAAAAAGGCTATTCCCTCTGTGTCCTGCTTTTCTTAAAGCTCTCAGTGTACACATGGATATTTGGATACAAGACCTTACTGTAATAAATAAGGTGATATTTGAAGCATGTAAATTGGATTTAAAGTTCTAGAGTTATCAAGAGTTATGTCTAACCATCGATACATGCAATCTATTAAAATAACTTAATTTGGAAAACAAAGAAAGAATAGTGTAACATGCAAACAAAGAATAATCCTTTGAGAAAGAATTCTGCATTTAGGGAAAGAGAAAGCACAAGGAAATTTAGTTCAGTAAGAGCTCAATACCATTCTCTCCCCTCTCTCTCTCCCTCCCTTTGTCTCACTCCCCCTCCCTGACTTCTCCCCATAAGCCTATTTCTCCTCTCCTTTCTCCTCCTCCTTCTCCATTTGCCTCTTCCTGCTCCTCCAAGTCAATGAGAACAAGTCTAAAATGCTCTACTTTTTGTCTTCTCGAATTGCCTTTCTTTCTCTTTCTATGACCACTTGGATAATATTCTGGATCCTTATCTGAAATAGCATTCTGATAAAAAAAATTTTGCTAATCTTTATGGTTTTTTTTAGAACATTTACAATTTATCTCAAGTTATTATTTGACTCTTATAAACTCATATCAATGTAGGTTAAAGTTTCCCTAGTGTAATTGGAAAGGATTTTCACTTTCACAGTTTGACATCCCTGTCAAGGTTATTAATTCATGTGTTTATATAAGTATTTTTCCCTTGTGGGCTTTTACCTTATGGCATCTCCAGTTGTCAAAACTTCTCAAAACACTCAGCTACCATCGCTGATACAAAAACAAATCACTTATCTCTCTCTTTCTATGAATACATATTTAAATTCTTTAAAGAATTATAAATGTTACTCTTTAAAAACTTCATACCTATGAATGTGTATACATTTATTTAAAACCTTGTTAGATTTAATACAAAATTAGCAGAGGAATTTTTTCAAAATTAAACTAATTGCCATTCTTTTGATTACACAATAACCCGTTAAATTAAACAAATACAACAAAGTTAAATGAGCCTAAAAAAATATGTGCCAAGAAATCTATCAAAAGTCTACCACTTGAAATAAACTAAATAACCTAATCCTCACATAATCTCTACCATCTTTAATAACTTAACCAAATATAAAGTTGATTAGTTAGAAATTTTGGTAATGCAAAGAAACTATAGTAAAATTATATAAGCATCTGCAAGCATAGCCATGCATATTGGACATAGATAGTAATAATGTAACTTAGACCTCATCCTATCTAATAAAAGAGTAATATGCAAATTAGGTGTTACTCCATGACAAATATGGCCACCTCCATGGCCACAAGATGGCGGCACCCAGTCCAGCTCAGCCCTGCCACTGAAGTGGTCAGGCCTATTTAACCAAGGAGGTGGCAGGGGAGGTGGGGTCCCGAGGGGCAGAACAGGCAATCAGAGGGGGCTATGGGTCCCCTGCCCAGACCAGAGGCCTTCACTAGAGGCCTCAGGCATGGACAAGGATGGAGCTGGTGATGAGAGGGGCATGAGGGTGCCCTACCCAGGCATAAGGCCTGGGCCAGAGGCCTCAGGCCTGGGCAGGGGCAAGACCGGAGATCACAGGGATCTGGGCTCCACAGAGCCAGCAATCAGAGGGGCAGGGGCGGAGCCTGTGATCTCAGGGGTCTGGGCACCAGTGGAGCTGACAAACCAGAGGTCTGGGGATCCCCTGCCTAGGCCTGAAGCCTTGGCCAGAGGCTGCCAGTGGGGCAAGGGCAGAGCTGGCAATGGCAGGGAGCAGGATCAGAGCTGGTAATCGCAGAGGCCTGGGCTCTGTGAAGCCAGTGATTGGAGGGGCTTGGGGGTCCCCTTCCCAGGCCTGCAGCCTCGGCCAGAGGTTACAGGCTTGGGCAGGGGTGGAGCTGGAAATGAAGGGGCAGGAGTGGAGCCAGTGATCAGAGTGACCTACAGAGGAAACACCTTTTCTTACTGCTTATTGGCTAAGTTCCCTGTATGCCACTGGTAATATTCTTAGTAACTTGGGTAATAACAATTCCTAAAGGTTATCTAGGGTTTTTCCACCACACTCCTGGAGAAAAAAAAATGAATGCCCACTGCTGGAGGGCTAAGAAATGTCATATCCTGCCCCAGCCCATTTGGCTCAGTGCATAATGCCTCAGCCTGCTAACTGCAGGGTCTGGGTTTAATTCTGACCAAGGGCATGTACCTAGGTTGCAGGCTTCTCCCTGGCTGGGGCCCAGGTCAGGGCTCATGCAGGAGGCAAACAATCAAAGTATTCCTCTCACTTTGATGTTTCTCTCTGTTTTTCCCTTCTCTTCCACATTCTCTAAAAATCAATGGAAACATATCCTCAGGTGAGAATAAAAAAGAAAGAAAGAAATGTCATATCCTATGAAAGATACATTTGAAAATGCCTAAAGAAAGTTGTCATTTTTTCATGGTGAAGGGACTGGAGTCTGTGTTGATGAAAATACTTTGGTGGCTGTGGTGATTGGCAGTGGCTGCAGCAGCAGGGCGATGGGGCTGGTGGCTTCCCCTGATTAGCCTGATCGCCTCCCACAAAGGGAGGCCAGACTGTGGCTTAGGCCTGCTCCCCAAGGGAATCAGGAAGGAGGCCTAAGCTGTCAGTAGGACACTCCCTGAGGGCTGCCAATTTGTGAGAGGGGGCAGGCTGGGCTGAGGACCCCCCCCCCCAGTGCATGAATTTCATGCACCAGGCCCCTAGTAAATAGATAAAGATGATAAATCCTGATTGAACTGTTTTTATTTATAAAGTGTGGCACAGAAGAGTAAAGGGAAGAAGTAGAAGGAAGAGGATAAAGAAAAATATGCATAATAATAATTGTGCAATTTAAACAATTTTATGTACCATAAATTATTTAAAGTCTGTACACATTTTTTATTTTTCCTTAAAATAAACTTCGATGTAATTGTAATTTTGTTGTAATTTTGTAATGATTAGCTTTAGTAATGTCAAGATTAAATGGCTTAATTTTACATAGGAATAAACGGTAGGAATGGCACTTTGAAAGAAAAAAAATGTTTATATAGTCAGTCATTACTGCTTTAGAAACCCTTGGGGCCAAATATGTTTCAGAATTCTAAATTTTCAGTTTTTTAAAAATAGTATTATACATATACTATATAGTTCTAACAGCAGTGGAATATGAGTTAATGCCTTATAATTAAATACATTATTAGTTCTTATGGCAAAATATGAACACTACCACTCAGTTAAAAAAATAATTTTATTTTTTCACATTAGATTTTGTCATCAGGTAAGTTTTTAAAACAAATAGAAATTCCATGAGTTTTTTTTTCAGATATTACTTTTGCATTTTTAAAAGACCAATCAGTGATTATGGACTTGTACCAATTGTACTATAACAAGATGTAAAGTTCAGTGATAAGGCTGCTTAAATTATGAAAGTAAGGGCAGAGAACACATACATGATTCCAAAAATATATGCTCTTTACTCAGAAGCATGTTTTATATTTACAAAGAAATTGTAAGTCACCACTTCTCTCTAACCAGTAGACATAGACTATTACAGAATGATTATGTTAAATTTGGGGTTGGGGGTATAAAAGAAGACTGAACGAATCAGTTAAGATTTCTTGCATAACATGGTAAGAGCAGGAGCAAATGAGGAAATCATGTGATGCAGAGTGGTTCTATGGATTTTGACAGCCTTAATCCAAGAATGACAGAACATGAGCGATGGAAGCCGGCAGCAGGAACAGGCCCGAGAGTAAGAAGGTCCGATGTGCTGTGCAGGCTTACCAAGTAAATGGAATTTGCTCAGCTATATGTGTCTCTGGAACTAGAGTGGATCAAGTGTTTACTTAGAGATGGTGTATTAATATGTTTGTTCTTTATTTGATACTAATATTCAAAAACATCATGAGTTGTGCTTAAAATACGTCTAAAGTTTTAAAAATATACCTAACTACATAATTAATGATAATGTATTTTGACAGTATAATGACTTTTAATTATTTATTCAAAAGAAACACATGTATGAAAAAAATTATGCTCACCAACACTCTAAAGAATGAAAAATAATATTTAATCACATAAGTTCTTAAAATTTGGATATTGATAAATACATGGTATAGCCACACTGTTGAATATTAGAATATTATCAACAATTTTAAAGAATATAGATAGCATGAATAATTTCCATAATGAGACCCTATATATATATATGTATATAATCTCCATGCATGAATCATGCTGGGGGTATTAATTATCAAGATGAAGAAAAACAAATTTGAATCCCTTACCTTAAGTCACTCACAAAAATTAATTAATCATATGAAATCTTTAGATGGAAAGACAGTAGTTTAAGGCCTCTTAAAGGTATTTTTGGCACCTGGACAAATTATTAGACTAGCATATACATGTTATATATTTATAGATCATAAGCCTAATCAAATGATATAGTTTACATAATATATACAAAATACATACACACATACAAATGAAGTATGTCACAGTGAGTTTTAATTAAGAACATTTCAGACTAACCCATGTACACAAATAGTACAACAGATGCCAATGTAACCACAATCTATCTTACTAAATAAAATATACATAAAATAATTCAAAATAAATTTGTTCCATTTTTGTGAAAAATTACCAGGCAGGAAAATAAATGTTTCCTACCATATTTCTGACCTTATAATATTTTCTAATAAGGATAGCTAAAACAAATGCATAACAAGAAAGTTCTGATTCATGCTCAGCCATGCATAATAGAAACATTGATTGATGGCAAAGGTGGCATTGCAGATTAGTTGGAAATCTGTGCATGAATTACATGAGAAATGATGTTAGGAGAATTAATAATTAAAATAGAGAAAATCAATTTGAAGTTTTTACCTTAACCCATTCACAAAAATTAATTATAGTAATATGAAATTTTTAGATTAAAATACAGATTTAAATATATTTAAATTTTTTTCATTGATTTTAGAGAGAGAAAGAGAAAGAGAAATATTGATATAAGAGAAAAACATCAGTTGCCTCCCAAACAGGCCCCGACCAAGGATCAAACCCCAAACCTGAGAATGTAATCTGACAAGGAATCAAACATGCTACCTGTTGGTATATGGGACCACACTTCAACCAGCTAAGCCACACTGGCCAGGGCTGGAAACATTTTGACACTTGTCAAAATGAAGTATTTTATACCTCACTCACTTGCTCATGGAAAATTGGTAACATTTGGGTAAAACACATAAAATAGAAATGTATCAAACATGAAGATATTGAAGAAAAATGAAAGCAAGATTTGAGCAGAAGTCGAGCAATGCGTTGAAAGACATCCACTTTCACACCTACTGTCTTCTCTGGGCGTCGCAACGGGAAAGGAAAGGCAACTGAAGCGGAAAGCAGCCATTCCTGGGCTGAGAAAAAAAGTTAAGAATCTGAGGATTATAAAATGGCTGGAATTAAGGCACAAAATTCTTGAGAAGGCTTAAATACAGACCTCCTGCAAGCTACAAGTTCAACATATAACCAGTGAGTTTCCGTAAAACAGGGCAGAAAAAACCCAGCTGGGAAGCTAAAAGAATCATGTACTGATTTCAGCATTTTGAGGGAAGAAAAATGTTGAACCTCTGACAAGGAGGCAGGGACTTCATAGTATTTCACAAAAGATTATCCCTAGAAGTAATGGCCAGACTCTAGAAGTAAGGACCACATTTTAAAGCTAAAAACAAGGCAAAGGCTAAATCCAAAATTATGAAATTCTTTGGAGAAAGATAATTCATGGAATGATCTTTCTCTCTTCCACAATATTCAACATCAAAGGAAGAATTATAATAAAATTTTTTTAAAATAATGAATATGTAAAAAGTAAGAAATCAAATATAGATAATAAGTAGAACATTTCTATAGATGATTTAAATATTGAAATATTATAGAGACATTTAATAACTCTAATCAATGGGAATTATAATGGGAAATTTTGGCTTTCCTCTCAATGACTGACAAAAAAGGGACAAAAATAAAATCCTAAGTACATACAATATTTTAAGAATAAGATTATTCAAACTGTCTTAATTTACTTACATAGATAACTTCAGTTTATGTGTGTTTCCTGGGACACTTGGAACATTTCACCAAAAAGGTAATAAACAATGCCATAAAGCCATAAAACTATTAACTTAAGGTGACCAGATTTTAACATTGGTAAAGTGGGACACCATTGACGGGGTGGGGGTGGGGGCGGGGGTTGGGGCAGGTTGTTTTTTTTTTTATTATTACTTAAAATATTACAAAGAGTAGTACATATGTCTCTTTCCAAAAATCAGGACTTTTAAAGATGCTGCAGGATGTGAGACAAATTGTTAAAAATTGGGACTGTCCTGACAAAAGCGGGACGTCTGGTCACCTTATATTAACTATAAACTAAGAACTAACCCTAGCCGGTTTAGCTCTGTGGATAGAGCATTGGCCTGTGGACTGAAAAGTCCCAGGTTCGATTCCGGTCAAGGGCATGTACCTTGGTGGCGGGCACATCCCCAATAAGGGGTGTGCAGGAGGCAGCTGATCGATGTTTCTCTCTCTCTCATTGATGTTTCTGACTCTCTGACCCTCTCCCTTCCTATCTGTAAAAAATCAATAAAATATATATTAAAAAAAAAAAGAACTAAACAATGCAGTGTATATTCTCTTACTACAAAATTTTAAAATAAGAAAATGGCTAATGAAATATTAATCAACAGTTAATATTTGGAGCTTAATATTTCTAACTTGAGTCATGTAGTTCTAAATAAACCTGGAAACCATAAATTAGCATATATTTTGAATTTAATTATAAATCAAAATATGACATCAAAACTTAAAGGATGCATCTAAAGTAGTACTTAAAAGAACATTATAGCTTTCATTGGATATATTAGAAAAGAAAAAAAAAATAGAAGGAAGAAAATGGAATCAAAGTTTAAATATTTAATAAAAATCAGAAACATATTAACATAGCCAAAGTTTTTTTTCTAAAAAGAATAACACAAACCTGCATGTACACACACACACACACACACACACACACACATGAAAATATTTTTAAATGTCTACAAATGAGTGGTAATTTTTTAAAAAACCTAATGTTTAAATCCAATATTATAACTGAGATATAGATAACAGTGCTAAAGGATGAATGGAAATAGCAAGTAAATTATTCTAATATCATTTATTTTTCAATAAGAACTTGAATACATTGCTGACATGTAGAATGGCTAAATATGCAGTATAAAAATTGAAGAGATTAAACTTAATAAATGAAATGGACTTACAATTTTCAACCCAGTAAAGGCACAAACAACAATAAAAACAGGTGAATAATCCTACATAATGCAAATGAGAAAAACACATGCACACACACACACACACACATCAAGATAAGCAACAGAATCAAAAAGTTATAGAAATGGTTCAAAATATCATAGTAATGACAAAAAAAATCCTGTTTAAAAGATACAGATTTTCAAATTTGATTTAAAAATCATGCATGTTCCAGCTGAACAGCTCAGACACAGAAAAGTAAAATTTTTCTAAAATTCTTTACATAATTTTTAAATTTGAACTCATTCTTATTCAAAGTGCCGATTCTAATTATCCTGAATTCCTTTAGTATTCATTGTAGTAGCACTGTCACACAATTATTTGTTATCCTAATATATAAAAGCCCAGGGTCCTAACCACCAATCACAACCAAAGGCTGACCACCCTTTGTCTGCACTGGGTTGCAGCACTGACTGTCCCACTGCAGCCTGGTGACCCAGCACTGACTGCTCAGGAGGCTGACACCCAGAAAGAGAGGCAGGGTCTGATCCACAGCTTCAGTGGCAGCTTTTGATCAGTACTTGCTCTCTCTTTCTTTCCAGGCTTTGCCAGCAGCCCCTTTCTATCTCTCCCAGCCTTTGCAGGGGCTGCTGTTCAGCCCCGCTTATCTCTGATAAAACCCAGAGATAGGCCCAGAGATGCTGATTGGCATAGAAACCAAGCAATCAGAACCAACTGTGGGTCTAGGAGGTGGAGGTGGAGCTTTCTAGGAGGTGGAGCTTTTGATGCTGACTGGCATAGAAACCGACCAATCAGAACCAAATGTGGGGGTGCTGTGAAGAACCAATGGCTGTCTAGGAGGTGGAGCTTCTGACCCTGACTGGCATAGAAACCAATCATTCAGACCCAAATATGAGTGCTGTGGGGAGCAAATGGTTTCCTAAGAGCTGGAGCTTTTGATGTTGACTGGCATAGAAACCAACCAATCAGAATCAAATTGGCCAGCAGAGGAGGGCCATTGGGGAAAACTAGGCCAGCAGGGGAAGGCAGCTAGAGGCGAAAAGGGAGGCAGGCAGGTGAGCAGTTAGGAACCAGCAGTCCCATATTGTGAGAGGGATGTCTGACTGCCAGTTTAGGCCCAATTCCTGTGGGTCTAAACTGGCAGTCAGACATCCCCCAAGGGATCCCCAATTGGAGAGGTTACAGGCTGGGCTGAGGGGACTGCCCCCTCTGTGCACAAATTTCATGCACTGGGCCTCTAGGCTTATATAATAAAAGGCTAATATACAAATTGTCCCTTTGACCAGAAGTTCAACTGGGAGTTTAACCAAGGGCAGGGCTGACCAACCAACTGCCTGTGGCTTCTCCCCCTAGCTGGCCTGGCCCGATCAGGGCAAGCCAGCCAGACCCCACCCATGCACAATTCATGCACCAGGCCTCTAGTTTGTTATAATATGGCTGGTCCATAAAGAATTCACTTGACATATATGAAGGCATTATGTAACATCTCTGCATAGAACTGTAATTTCACATCTGCAAAGCATTACTTAATGATAATATAGGATGAACTATTATTACTCACGTTAAGAAGTATTAATCTGACACCATTTCAGGAGGTAACAAGTTATTCCTTGTTAAATAAAGCTATGTATTATCTTCAGAAAAAAAAATAATACTCAGATTCACTATAATATCCTCATTCCAGGTTAAATAACTATATAATAATTTTAATGTGTCTACATTTACAATTAACTTCATGATACTTTAGAAATTGGTGTGTAATAGTTCATTTCAAAAATATATGCTGTGTTTTGGTAATTTGATATCTTGAAATATTTTAACTAGCTTTATTTGCATTTTATGTATGTACACATTAATATTTATGATGGAATTCAGAAAATTTAAAGTTAAAATTTTCATGTACATAATAAATCCATATAAATTTTGAATATCTTTATTTACTAATATAGTCTTCATATTTGCATTAATTAATGCTATGTTAGAATTGTTCATTTTATTTGTGCAACCTTATTTTGGAAATTCTATTATGAAATATAATCTCAGAATTTCATGGTTTCTCAAGAGTATCCATTAATATGTTTTTCATAATTCAAAATACAAAGGAGGTTTAAACTTATTTTTAGCCTGAATGAATTTTATACTACAACTAGAAATACGTATTGTTACATATATGTAATTTTAAATAAAATTTATGAGAGACATCCCTCTAAGAATATTATCAGAAGTCTTAAATGATGTTTTAAATCATTTGTGTCTTTTATTCATAACTTTATGTGACTTTATGTACAGTTGCTTTTTTTCCTATGTGAAATACTAATGACCTTGAGCAGAGCTTAACACATAATAAAATCTCTAAAACTCCAAATTGCCAATGCTGTGGAGAAATCAAAACTGTGTCTTAGTTTCCTTATCTGCAAATAGACATAATAATATTTCCTGTTCATGATTTAATTAAAATTGAGTTATATATATAATATTAATACACGATTTTCATAAAAAATTATGCAGCAAAACAAATACATATTTAATTGTCTTAAAGAATGTTAGATGTTAACTAAATGTATCAGGTTTATTTATGATGTTTCTTAACAGAAGCTTTAATTTGTTGTACAGTAACTCTTATTTTCCAGGAATTCTCTGAAACCTGGAATTATTTTCCAATCATCAAAACTGTAAGTGGGGAGAGGGATAAGTAATGCAAATATAGAAACAAATAAAAACAAAACAAAACAACTGATTTAAAAAATGGACAAATGAATTAAATAAACATTTCACCAAAAAAGGCATATGTTACATTATGCTATATACTAGTGGCCCAGTGCACAAAATTCATGCACATTAAAAGGGGATTAATTAGAAGAAATATTTTAATATTGTTATTTGCCCTTTCTCTATAATAGAAGTGTCAGAGATTAAAGAAAATTAGTAAAACGTATATGAAAATCTTCCTCCTATCAGGGTCTGGGGTGCACCATGGAACCCAGAGTCAAGTCTTCAACCACCCACGTGCACCTCAAAATCACTCCAGACCCAAACCTGGACAGCCCCCCTTCAATGGGATAGATCTAGACCTGGCCGGTCCCACCCTGTCAAGCCCTGCCAGGTGTGGGGGGTACAGCCTCAGGTCCCCTGGGAGCCAGGGCAGGGGGGCACGGCCTGAGGTCCCCCATCAAGCCCTGCTGGGCAGAGGGAGTGGCCTGTGATCCCCTAGTCTGGTGTCGGGGCAGGGGGCACAGCCTCAGGTCCCCTGACCTGGTGCTGGGGTGGGGGGCATGACCTGAGGTCCCCCAGCCTGGTACCAGGGAAGAGGGTGCAGCCTGAGTTCCTCTGGCCTGGTGCCAGTGTGGGGGGAGCAGCCTGAGGTCTCCTGTCAAGCCCTGCAGGTGGAAGGCACGATCTGAGGTACCCTGTCAAGCCCCATGCAGGAGGTGGGTGGGTCCGCAGCCTCAGATCCCTGCTGATTGCTCCTTAAGGCTCATTATGGGAACTTAGCCTCAGCTGTGAGTGCAAATTGACCAGGGTGATGGTCAATTTGCATATTCTCTCTTTATTATATAGGATATCCCCTCTCTCCAGTTCTTAGGAAGAACTCCTAAAACTTTATAATTTCCTGAGTGATGAGGGTGATAGAACCATCTTTGGTTATAATATTTAGTTTCTGTCCCTGGTTCCTGACACAAGAGGATGATTCACCTGGAGAAGGCATGGAAGCTCTGTGCCCATTCCTACCATACTTTGCCCTATGCATCTCTTCTATTTGGCTTTCTTAAGTGAAATCCTTCATAATGAATTGATGATAGTAAGTAAACTGTTTTCCCGAGTTCTGTGAACCCTTCTAGCATATTATCAAACCTGAGAAGGAGGTTTGGGACCTCCGGATTTATACACAATCAGTTCCAAATACAGAAAATACCCATGACTTTGAGCCTCAGAAGTGGGGCAAGTCTTGTAGGACTAAGTCCTTAAGCTTTGGGATCTGTGTAATTCTGGGTAATTAATGCCAGAATTTAGTTGTAAAATTGGTCAGTGATGGAAAAAACCTGCACATGTTGGTGTCAGAAATATTGTGAGTGAAAACAAGCTTATAACATACAAAGGACCAGCAGCTATTTGAAAAGGTGTTCAACATCACTAACCATCATGACAATTCAAATCAAAACCTCAATGAGATATCATCTCATAGTTGTTGGAATGATTTTTATGGAAAAAAACCCCACAAGATATAATGAAGGTTTGCAACGATGTGGAGAAATCAGAACCTTTGTACATTGTTGGTGGGAATGTAAAATGGTGCATCCACTATGGAAAATAGTATGAATGTTCCAGAAACATTAAAAGCAGAATGACTACATGATCCAGCAATCTCACTTATGGGTAGATATCCAAAGAATTAAAGTTAGATCTTGAAAAAGAAAAACTATACTACCATGTTTTTTTTTCAATCTTTATTGTTGAAAGTATTACACATGTTCTCTTTTTCCCCCAATAACCCCTTAGCCCACCCCTGCCCCCATCCCAGGCTTTCACCACCCTATTGTCTTTGTCAAATCCCCCTGAGATTCAACAGTCTGCAGACTTACTCACGATAGTCATGATATGGAAGCACTCAAGTGACCCTCAACAGATAAATGGATAAAGATGTGTTTACATGGCTTGGAATATTACTCAGCCTTGAAAAAGGAAACCCTGCCATGTGCAGAAACAGAGATGAACCTCCACATGATAATGCTAAGTGAAATAAGTCAATCACAGAAGGACAAATACATAATTCCATTCATATAAGGAACCTGAAGTTGTTAAACTTATAGAAGCAGAGACTAGAATGGTGGATTCCAGAAATGGGGGGGGGAGAGAGGATGAGGGGAGTTATCATTCAAGCAATATAAAGTTTCAATTACATATGATGGATAAGTTCTATAGATTTGCTATTCAACATGGTGCCTATAGTTAGCAATACTATACTGTACATTTAAACATTTGTTGAGGGTAGATCTATGTTAAATGTTCTTACCACAATAAAAAAATGAATAGCTTGCTTTTCAAAATCTTCCTAAATATTAAAGAGGAGAAACACACCCTTAGTAATCATATGAAGGTAGCATTAGCCTAGGACCAAAGCCAACGATGCTGAAAGAAAAGTAAATTACAGACTAATAGCCCTGATGAGTATTGACATTAAAAAGCTTATCAAATTAGTAGCAAAACAAATTGAGCAGCATATTAATAAGATATAAACCATGACCAAGTGAAATTTATTCCTGGAATGTAAGGACGATTCAGCATATGAAAATCAATCAAAGTAATACATCACATTAACAGAGAGAAGATGAGATAATCACTTCAATTGCCAGAGAAAAATAGCATTTGACAGAATTCAACATTCTTTCATGATTAAAACAATAAAATAGAAATATAAATAACTGACCTTAACAGCATAAATACTAAACGATGAAAGACTGGAAGCCTTCATTTAAGATTAGAAACTAGACAAATATGCTCGCTTTTGCCACTTTGATTCAACATAGCACTGGTGTTCTGGCCAGACAAATTAGGCAAGAAACAGATATAAACGGAATACACATTGTAAAGGAAGAAGTAAAATGATCTCACAAAAATGACAAGACCTTATATTTAGAAAACCTTGAAGATGCAACACAGAAAAAAAACCTCTGTTAGAACTAAAAAACATATTCAGCAAATTTTCAGGACACAAAATCAACACACAAAAATCAGTTGTATTTTATATATTACCAATGAAAAATTTAAAAAGAAAATTAAGAAATTCCATTTATAATATGAATATAAGAATAGAATACTTAGAATTTAACTTAACCAAGAAGATAAAACACTATACCCTGAAAACTAGAAAACATTTCTAAAAAAAATTAAAGCCATAAATAGAAAGACAGCCAGTGTTTAGAGACAGAAAATTTAATATTGTTAAGATATAAATGATATCCAAAGCAATCTATACATCACATGAAAACCCTATTAAAATCCCAATGAAATTTTTATGCAGAAATTAAAAAATTCACCCTAAAATTTATATGGCATTTAGAGGAAGTACAAATAGGCAAAAATTTTTGGGGAAAAACACACACACAACAATGTTGGAAGACACACATTAAAAAAATAAAACAAACATAGATAATATTGATAAACAAAGGAACTACAAAATTAAAGTTATCTCTATACAATTGTTATTACATAATAAAATAAATTTAAAATATAAAAATCACTATGATATGAAAGTAAATTCCTTAAGATATAGGGTATGGTTGAAAGATACAAAGGGGGGGAAGTAAAAACTTTCCATACTTCTGAATTATCTATATAAACTAGGGCCCCAGTGCATGAAATTTGTGCACTGGGGGGAGACGGGGCTGTCCTCAGCCCAGCTTTCCCCCTCTCACATATTGGGAGCTCTCAGGGGTGTCCTACTAATGGCTTAGGCCCACTCTCTGCTCCTCTTGGGGAGCGGGCCTAACCCACAGTCTGGCCTCCCTTTGTGGGAGGCGACCAGGCTAATCAGGGGAAGCCACCAGCCCTATCACTCCGCTGCTGCAGCCACTGCCAGGCACCACAGCCACCAAGGTGTTTTCATCAACACGGACTCCAGTCCCTTCACCATGAAGAAATGACAACTTTCTTTAGGTATTTTCAAGATGTGTCTTTCATAGGATATGACATTTCTTTCTTTCTTTCTTTTTTATCCTCACCAGAGGATATGTTTCCCTTGATTTTTAGAGAATGTGGAAGAGAAGGGAAAAACAGAGAGAAACATCAAAGTGAGAAGAACAATTTGATTGGTTGCCTCCTGCATATGCCCTGACCCAAGCTCTGGCCAGGAAGGAGCCTGCAACCTAGGTACATGCCCTTGGTCAGAATTAAACCCAAACCCTGCAGTCAGCAGGCTGAGGCATTATGCACTGAGCCAAACCAGCTAGGGCAGGATATGACATTTCTTAGCCCTCCAGCAGTGGACCTTTATTTTTTTCTCCGCCTCTCGGGCCCCCTGCCTCCCCTGCCACCTGCCTGGCTAACAGGCCTGACCAGTGGCAGGGCTGAGCAGGACTGGGTGCCGCCATATTGTGGCTATTAGATAGGATGTGGCTATGGGTACCGCCATCTTGTGGCTTTGGGGGAGGCCATCTTTGTCATGGAGTGATGCCTAATTTGCATATTACTCTTCTATTAAATAGGATGTTTATAAAGTTATCAATTACAGAGTTTATTTACCACAAAGTTTAAACTTCCTTTTATCTCTGTATTAAACCTATTTTTATGGAGATGCATATTTGTGCTGTCTATGCCTTTGTACTTGTGTATGGTAAGTGTCTGTGTTTTCTTGTTAAGGCAATTTATCATAGAGAATATAGGACAAAATAAATAAGAAAAATAGAGCAATTTTCTCTGTTGTCCTTGAACTGGAGAAATGATTAAAAAAAGGAAAGCAAACTTGTCTTACATATGCTAGGTTGTTATTGTGCTTATTATACTGCTATGTAATACAGAATATATTAGAAATCAGAAAATGTACTGTTAACAAAATGCTGTGTTCTGAGGTATTTCTAGGTCACAAAGTTATGAAATCTGGAGTTGAGATTTCAAGGCAAAAAATAAAGACATAAAAAGATTTTATAAGGTTTTTCTTTTTCTTTGGACCCCCTAGGAAGTTTTAGGAGAATCAGTGGGGTGGGCACTGGACATACATAAACGCAGACCATTTTATTGAAAGGGCATATGCTGGCCTTGTCAGCTGCACATGTCAGGAAGATCCTCACACCAGGACTGGGAATACTTGTTATAAGTCCCATTACAATAACTCTTATTTCCTATCGTCTTTCTTTCCACCCATTTTTTAATCTTTCCATACATTTTTAGAAAAATTATGGCTGGGTCATTTCTTGTTGTTTCATTATGCTTGAGAGAAGTAGCAACAAATTTATCTAAAATGTCAATGTGAAAAAGTGGCATATACTCTTCAGGTTTGGCTGCACATTCGTTTTTCCTATCTAGCACAGACTTTAGTATCCCTCCACTCATTTCACTTTAGTTCTGATTTTAAGTTCATGATATTTTAAATATTTTCTTATGTACCTAGCTACATCATCATTATGACTTTGAAATTATGTAAGGATTGTGTCGTTGTAATATTGTACCAGCAATATTCTTACCGACCACTCCATAAATTTCCTGGCATAGCTATAGAGGTTCAAATATGTACTCTGAATAAATAAATACATTGATACCATTGAGAAAATAACACATTCCAAAAAATATTTTGATTGAAAAATTATATAGTTGAACAAAGGAAAAACATTGTACCAGGCTTTTAAAGACACTCAGACATAGCAGACCATTAATAAGCATAATATTATCGTTGTTCTCAGACCATGCTGAGACAACACACAAGAATCTAGTAAAGATATATGGCAAACTTTTGGAAAAAGATCCCCAAACCTTGACTTTGAAGTTTTTATGCTGTGCAACTGTGGAATGCCAGTATTGCCTAAGGCATTACAAGGGACTGGCAGAACCTTGGCCAACAACCCTGTCCCCCTAGAACTCTCATCAGATGGAAGATTATCAATCCCTTCACTAATGTCATCAGGGGACAGATTCATGGTCTGTGGCTGCAATAATACAATATGGTTGTAATATGGCTTCCTATCCTTTTTTACTCCAATGGCATATATAATTCTGGGAGTATTAGCTCCTCCCTTGGTTCACCAAGAGACTAATGCACCAGCCTTAGATTGCAGTTGTATAGCATTGTGGATTGCTCACCTTTTTGTAATGCAAGATATAAATCTTCAACAGTTAACTTTTATCTGTAAGGTATTTACAAGCACATCAATGTAGAAACAGAAAATAACATGATCTTGTTCTTTGCCTCTAATTTATATCAGAGTCTCATGATTCTCCTGTAGCAAGGTAAATAATTACCTCTGGGAAAATATTAGTGAAATTGAATTTGGCTATATTTATTGTAGGAGGGGTGATGCTACAAGATTCAGTTAATTTTAAAATGTCTCTGAAAAATCCGAAAGGAAGTCTACCATTAATGTAAAGGAACTACGAACACCCAAGAATAACTAGAAAACCACCTCCCCCAATGCTATAGCTTTGATAGTACCAAAGAACTAATTTAGCTAGTTTTTACCAATCATTAGCATTCTCAGGAACTGGCCATTCAAAGTAAGTAAGAACAATGACTCTGAATCTTTAAAATGCATACAAATCAATGGGGCTATTATATATATATATATATATATATATATATATATATATATATATATATATATATATTACTGATTTTTTACAGAGAGGAAGGGAGAGGGACAGAGAGTCAGAATCATCTATGAGAGAGAAACATCGATCAGCTGCCTCCTGCACACCCCCCACTGGGGATGTGTCTGCAACCAAGGTACATGCCCTTGACCGGAATCGAACCTGGGACCCTTCAGTCCACAGGCCAGCGCTCTATCCACTGAGCCAAACCGACCAGGGCTATGAGGCTATTATTAAATACGAGAGGCTCGATGCACAAAAATTTGTGCACTCGCGGTGGGGGGAGGGCCCTCAACCCAGCCTGTGCCCTCTTGTAGTCTGGCACCCCTTGGGGGATGTCCACCTGCTGGCTTAGGCCCACTTCCTGGGGGATTGGGGCTAAGCTGGCAGTCATACATCCCTCTGGCAGCCCGGGAAAACTTAGGGGATGTCCATTTGCTAGCGGAGAGCAGGACGAAGCTGCAGTCAGACATCCTTAGTGTTGCTGAGGAGGCAGGAGAGGCTTTCGCCACCACAACTGTGCTGGCAGCCATCAGCCTGGCTTGGGGCTGAGCAGAGCTCCCCCTATGGGAGCACACTGACCACCAGGGGCAGCTCCTGCATTGAGTGTCTGACCCCTGGTGGTCAGTGTGTGTCATAGTGACCAATCATTCCCAGTCATTCTGCTGTTGGGTCAATTTGCATATTACCCTTTTATTATATAGGATAACTTTTGACCCAGTACATATATATGAGTACAGAGATGCTGAACTTCTAATAAACTTCCAGGTAACATTAATGTTACTGGTACTTGGACAAAACAGTAGTAAAGGGAGAAAATCATGGTAGTCTATTTTCCTAAAGTCATTCATTTATTATATTTATTATGAACTTTAGAAATTACCTCTAGGATAAAGATGTACTATGAGATTTAAATTAAAATTAACGATCATATATATGGTGACAGAAACACAAAAGGTGGAATGGGGAGATAAAAATACATTGCTGAAATGTTCTTACATATGAAGTTGTATAATAATCTAATCTAATAAAAGAATAATATGCAAATTGACCCTCACTCTGTTACCCCACAAGCCACACCCACCAAACAATCAGGAGCAAATATGCAAATTAACTCAACTAAGATGGCGGCAGCCGCAGAGCTGAAGTTGCCCCGGGCAATAGAGAAAGCCAGAGCCCTTGGGGCCCTGAACTCTATTCAAGGCTATGAAGTTTCAATTACAGAAGATAAACAAACCCCAGATAGCTGCTTCCAGCCAGGCACCCCAGTAGGGACCCAAACCCTGAAGGGGCTGTGGGCAGCCTGAAATGGCCATCAGCCCCTCACCCAGGCTGGCCAGGCGTGCCAGCAGGTGGACATCCCCCAAAGGGTCCCAGACTGCAAGAGGGCACAGGCTAGGCTGAGGGACCCCTGAGCACACAAATTTTTGTGCACTGGGCCTCTAGTAATAAATATAATGATATTTAAAGATAGACCATAACAATTTAACAACATATACAATCACGCATCACCTAACAACAGGAATGGTCTGAGAAATGTGTTAGGCAGCTTCATGTTGTTGTATGAACATCATATTGTGCACTTCCACAATTCTAGATGGTATAGCCTACTACACACCTAGGCTCTGTAACATAGTCTGTTTCTCCTAGTGTCCTGTAGAACTTGTTCCTGTGATGAGTACTGTAGGCAGTTTCAACATAATGGTAACTGTTTGTGAATCTATTATATTTAAACATAGAAAAGGCACAGTAAAATACAGTATAAAAGGTTCAGTAAAACACAGATAAAAATGGTCCATGGGGCACTTACCATGAAGGGAGCTTGCAGGACTAGAGGCTGCTCTGGGTGAGTCAGGGAGTGACCAGTGAATGCATGTGAAGGCCTAGGGCATTCTTATGCTCCGTTGTAGACTTTATAAACACTGTACCACAAGCCCTCCCTAGCTTTCATCGACAGGGTCAGAAATAGAAAACTAGAACATTGAAGCTGTTGGCGCCCCTCCATGAGCAGAGATTTGGGTTGTGTTGACTGGAAATATTGAGGAGAAACTAGTTGGATAAGGAGTAGGTCACCGGAACAGTGACAGTAAGGAGAGAGTGAAGATTCGTAGGAATAAGAAATCAAGATGAAGAGTCAGGAAGATAGGGAACTGTCATGATGATGTGGTTTTAGGTGCCACCTGTTGGATCAGTAGTCAGATTAAGAAATGGGGTGGTATTCATAAACAAGAGTGGGTTTAACATGAAGTGGAAACAGAACTGAGGACTCATTATTTCAGACTTTGGAAATTTATATTTGGTTCCATTGATGCTTCTGGCACAAAGGGCTCTCTCTGATATTAAGTTGATGGAAGAAGTACAATTTCTCTATGCTGGACATCATTGCAACTTGAAAATACTTCCAAAACACAGGGACAGCTGGCTCCTCACTACCACTGAGAGCTACTGTTAAACTGGCAATCACATTTAATACTTGTTAAGGCAACTCCTGTGGATCTGTGTCCTTGTACAGGCCTTGAGTCCTCAGCAAACGATTTACAGCAATGTTTTCTGAAGACATCAGGCTAGATCTGGGAGGGCTATAGTACTCTCCACTATGTGTCACTGGAGTGGGTTTGGGGTGGGGGCCAGTCTCCTCTGTGCTGAAACAGGTCAGTGGCTAACTGACCGGGATGTAATCTGTGCACTCAAAACTGAGGTGGTTTGAGTGAGAGGGAATCCATTGTCAAGACCCACAGATATTATTCCCATCAGAGAAAAAAATCTTCCTGAACCACGTATCCTTCCATTTCCTTCAGGAAATTCAGCTATGTTATAATCCACGGGACTGCCATCACACATGTGGTCTGTCATCCACTGGAACATTGTTGTGAGTCACATGAGTGCATTGTAAACCTTACAGAAAAAACTAAAAAATTAAAACAAAGAAGTGTCTAATAATCCAATGCAGTATTAACATGTTGATATTAAACAGTATTCAATCCAAAAGAAGGCATGCCGATAGGGAGAATTGAATAAGAAAAAATCAAGACATAAAACAAATGGTGGTATTCACTCCAATATAAGTAAAATGTATAAAATGGTCAGTAACATTAGGCAGTATACAAACAGGAGATCCAACTATATGCTTTCTACAGAAAGAATTTTTTAATAGAAAAGTAGATAAAACTTGAAAAGATAATGTTGTAAACACTAATTATAAGAAGGGCATATTTATACAGAATAAAAAATTTAAGTCAAATAATTTACTAAAAATAAACAAGTACACCTTATAATGATAAAAGCATCATTTCATGAAGACAAGGTAACAGCATTAATGTGACCGTGCCTAATTACAGGATGTAAAATAAAAATATATGTATATATATATATATGAAGCAAAAACTAAAAGGATTCAAGGAATAGCAAACTTATAAACATAGCTGGAGATTTCAACACGCTTCTCTTAGTAATTGATAACAATAAAGAGAGAATATCGGTAAGGGTAAACTAGAACAGAACTGTTAACAGAATTGGCCTTTATAGAGTATGATATAAATGACAAAATTCACATTATCTTAAAATGAGCATTAAACATTGGTTGATGTAGATCATACGCTGAGCCAAATAATGAATATCTATACATTTTAAAGGATTGATATATGCAGAATGTTGCTTCAATCCTTAGTGAAATAAGCCAGTCAAAGAAAGACACAGAGCATATGATTTCTTTTATATGTGGAATCTAATGAACAAAATAAACTAACAAAATAGAAATAGATACAGAGAATAGGTTGACAGCAGTCAGAGGGGAGGAGGTCTTTGGGATTGGGTGAAAAAGATGAAGGGCTTAAGCAAAGCAAAAAACCTCATAGACACAGACAATAGTATGATGACTGCCAGAGGGAAAGGGTAAAGGGGGGTAAATGATGATGAGAGGAAACTTGACTTAGGATGGTGAACGCACAACACAATGTACAGATGATGTATTATATAATTGTACAACTGAAACTTTTATCTTTTTAGTAACCAATGTGACAACCAATAAATTCAATTAAAACATTTCAAAAGTGCACAACATCTTTCTTTTTTTTTTACATTTTTTGTGATCTTTAGTAA
Source organism: Murina feae (assembly GCA_004026665.1). Classification (NCBI taxonomy): domain Eukaryota; kingdom Metazoa; phylum Chordata; class Mammalia; order Chiroptera; family Vespertilionidae; genus Murina; species Murina feae. The sequence goes on along the minus strand of PVJC01007764.1, from coordinate 28,201 downwards.
TTTCTGTAGATAATAGCTCTTAATAATAATTTATAGAGATAGATTTTAACTATTATTTTATTAATTATATATTTGTTGAGATTTTGGAAGCCTATTGAAAGTTTTTAAAATGTATATATTCTTTTCCTTTCTGTACTCATAAAACACTAATGTAATCCTATTGATAAACTAAGACAGTCACAATGTCTACTCTTCAAATATGCCATTATATTCTCATGGAAAGTAACAAATCAAGCATGTTATTCAGCTTAATAAAAGGAGCTAAATTTCAGATAATATTGAATTGAGCCAATATTAAACAATATTTTCTACCTTTTAATCAGTGCCTAAAATGCAGAGTTCTTCATCAATCTTCTGCAGGAAAAAAATGTGACGAAAGTCAATGTTTTTGCTTGTGGCAAATAAAGGCAGAAAAATCTAGCGCATGTCAAAATTTTATTGGTTTTATTTAAACAAATCTACACAGGAAAATTATTTCTTAGGAAAAGTCATCCTCGTTAGTCTCTTCCACCGTCAAATACTTTAGGAGAACGAATTAATAAAAAGTGTATATTGCCTTGCCGTATTTTTCTAAATGTCTTTGCTCTGGCAGTTAACTTTATGCAAGAAGTGAGTTTCCTAAATGACAACCAGTTGTTAGAAGAGTGTTATTATGTGATGTTAGGAAAACAATTCAATGTATATGTCTTTATTGCTAGCATCTCTTGTCTAATATTGCATATGTTGGAAACATCTGGGAATCTCTTGAAGATTTCCTAGGGTACCCATATTTATTTTCTTATTGCTGATCATGATGAGTATGTCAGCAGTGTGTTAGGGCCTTATAGAATGTACAAGCACATGTGTGGTGTCATAATGTTGAAAAGTTTAAAAAGAGAGATAGAGACAGACAAGTTTACAGATTTTTAAAGACTGTGAGTCACAACCTGCAGCAATCAAAATGTCAACAAAATCCAAGTGATATGACAATTTCTTGAATTTTAGTGTAAAGCTTGAATATATTTTATGAAATGAGCAAAGACTGAGCTCGCCGTGAGTATTTCATCTTTAGTTTGTTATGAATACATTTGTATGTGCGTGTATTAAGCATTTTTATAAACAGTTCCATTTATAAATAAGCATATCTTTGTTTTCTTTCTTTTCTTATCCCCTTGTTCAAAATAAGATGTATTGATGCTATATTATAGTATGCAAGTGTTATTGATGTTATATCATAGGAATTAAGCTATGAGGTATCAAGGGAAAGAGGAAATTTCACTCAGGACTTCGCTTCCTCTTCTGAGGAAGGGTAAGCCCACATGCAGTTGTATATAGGATAGTTGTCTAATGTTAGATTGAATTATGACCTTGTTACTGTCTTTTTTTGGATGTTAAGTGTGTTTGGGAGATACATATGACCATCAAGCTGACAAGGGGTGCATTTGTGATGGTTAATTTTGTGTGTCAACTTGACTAACCCACATATGTGGTTCAGCATGTTTTCTGAGTGTGTCACTGAGGGGATTTCCAGAAGAGATGGCATTTGAATTGGTGAAGCTGTTTGCCCTCCCAATGTGTGTGTGTGTCTAACCCACTGAGACACTGAATAAAACAAAAAGGCAGAGGAAGGTCACATTGGTTCTTTTCTACCTTCTTGGGTATTTCATCTCTGCCTGCAGCCCCCAAGCTCTAGAGTCACTACCGATAGTGGCAGGACTTGCACAGACAACTTGAAGAGGTATTAGCATCCTAAGCGCCAAGTTTCTACAGTGGGTGAAGACAGATAAAGCATAAATGCTCCCACCTCCCATTATTAAGTTGGACAATTCTTAGAGGTTTTCTTTATATATTCAGGAGGTTCCAGAGGAATTGAACTTTGCGACCACATATCCATTTGAATAATGGCTTTTGACATCAAGGCCTATATTATGAATCTCACAGCGATAATGTCGTGAGTTTATTAACCCTAATGACAATATGAAAGCTGTGTTTCCCTGAGTTGCAAGACTAAATCTCATTGTAATGCCTTGACACATTGGAGAATTCTGAGATTTCTGCTGCTTCACCGTAAACTCTTTTTTCCCCTCAATTCAAAATGTGTGAGAATTTTCTTTGCTCAGTTTCCTTGGTCTTTTCTTCAATATTTTGCCCTTTGATCTTGAGTCTGTTAGTGAAGGGATACAGTACTTTGAGGACTGACTCTTTTGAAGGCAAAATACTTCTATTCTTCACTCCATGTACTGACCTGTCACCACTTCTTTACTCTCTATATCGCTGCATTGCAAAGAACACTCATTGAGTTCAAAGGAAGCTCTACCACATGGATGAAGAAAAGCAGAATGCACCAGGGAATGAGAATCAAGCAGAGGCACATGCTACTGTGTCTTCCTATCCTTTCTCTTCCTGCAATTTCAGGGGAAGCGATTTCATCCAGTGAACAGCACACATTAAAAACAGAGTCGCCTAAAAATAAATCAAGAAAATTCTCTGAACATTTTTTAATCTATTTTAAAAATCAAGAACTTATGCCATTTATGATCAGTTCATTTCATTAGCAATAAAAATCACATTCATTTAGTAACACCTTTCATTGATTACTACTATATTATTTCATTGAAACAAAGAAAATATTGCTGCCCAGCCGGTGTGGCTCAGTGATTGAGCATTGACCCATGAACCAGGGGATCACAGATGGATTCCTTGTCAGAGCCCATGCCTGGTTTTCCTGCTCAATCCCCAGTAGGGGGCGTGCAGGAGGCAGCCAATCAATTACTGTCTCTCATTAATGTTACTGTTAGTATATCTCTCTCCTACTCCCTTCCTCTCTCTGAAATCAATGAAAACATATGTAAAATAATAATAACAAGTAAATAAAAGAAAGAAAAATTGCTGATAGCACTTGTAAGGCATTTTTAGGTAAAGATTGTAGTTATTTCTACAGTGAATGTTTTATTACTGGTATTATTTTAACCTCATATATGTAATTTTATCACATTACATAAATTCCAGGCATTTGAATAATTTAGATAATCTCATTTAAAATAATCTTTTCCAGTTTAAATGCTTTTCCTTTAGAATGTCTCCTTCCCTCTTTCTTAGAAAACACAGATCCAGTGAGAAAGTAGCCCTCTGTGAGACAAGGAAAGAGGCCTCAGAAGAAAACAAACTTGCCAACATCTTGGTCTTGAACTCCAGCCTCCAGAATGGCGAGGAAACAGATTTCTGTTGTCTAAGCCACCCAGTCTGTGGTATTTTGTATTGGCAGCCCCAGCAAACCAGTACATCAGGCCTAAGGTAATTATCGATACATATCAAGTGACTGCAAATTAAACCAATACCCTTCTCCAAATGGAAGAATTCATAAGTCTGACAGCGCTGAGGTTTGCAGTCACAGTTGACTAATTCGTGTTCTTGTACGTTATTGATGAAAGTATAAATTTGAGAAATATCTGGAAAATTCAAGGATACTAAGAGCATAATCATTCTTTTCTACTCAGAAATTTCACTCCCAGACATCTATTCTAGAGAAGTACTTGCAATTACACACAAGGAATCATACTCGAGGACATTTTATTATGGCAGCACTCTTTGTAATTGCAAGATGTACACATAACAGAAGAGTTCCCCAAAAAGAGTACTGGTATCAATTAAAGTGAATAGAATCGATGTATTTGCATTAACATAGACAAATCTCAAACCTAATTATGAGAGGGGCAAATATAAGAAAATCAGATAGACCAAATGATGCCATTTCTATATAAAATATATGGGTGGCAATTTAGTGATGTATTTAAGATATTTTTTTTAAGAAAAAAGAAAACCCCTGACATAAGTTCGGCAAAAAATATTTACATGTATTTTAACTTTATGGAGGATAAATAGTTGTTTTTATATCATTTTTCTTGTGATTTTGAGATAGTTTATGTAAAATAATTTAAAAGGGAGACAGTTGTTTTGCTGATCTGAGTCACAAGAGCACTTGAAGTTGGAAATATTACCTGTTGGAAGTTGTTGATTTCCTTCTCAATCTCCCCCTCTGCCCCCGGGAACTTCCAAATTATAACTCCATCATCATATAATGAAAAACAATACATGTTTGAACTTTTAAGACATTTGACCATACAGTTTTCTTTCTGTCCGTTATGAACCGTAAATATCCCACTTGAAAATTATATATGATTTTAAATGGGAACATTGAATTCATAACTCTGACTTTAGCTTGAAGAATACCAATGTGACAGAATAGGTGGGCCAAGACCTATTGGTGGAAAACCACCTGGTGGAAAACAGACAGAATTCCTGGGTCCTGGACTAAAACAACTATAACCCTATTACATCATAAATGGATGTGATGATGGGATAAATTGTTTCCCTCCAATTGGAGACCTGATGATAATATTTGCTGTTGTATTACTTTTCTATGTTTTTGCCTTTTCTTTAAACAGCTTTATCTTATATAATAAAAGGCTAATATGCAAATCAATCGAACAGCAGAACAACCGTTCACTGTGATGATCACTGACCACCAGGGGGCAGATGCTCAACACAGGAACTGCCCCCTGGTGGTCAGTGCACTCCCACAGGGGGACTACTGCTCAGCCAGAAGTCAGGCTCATAGATGGTGAGTGCAGCGGCAGTGGTGGAGCCTCTCCTGCCTCTGCGCAGCACTAAGGATGTCTTAAGCTGTCAGTGAGACATCCAGTGAGGGCTCCTGGGCTACGAGAGAGCACAGGCTGGGCTGTGCCCCCCGCCCACAAGTGCATGAATTTCGTGCACTAGGCCTCTAGTTAAGGTATAAATGACATACAAAGAAATGCAAATATTTAAAGTATACTATTGATGAATTTGAACATATGCAAACACACATTATATATATTCACATACTAGTATATATTTATTTTTTAATGTATCTTTATTGTTGAAAGTATTACAGATGTCCCCTTTTTTTGTTTTGTGTTTTTTTTCCATTGAACCTCTCCACCCCATCCACACTCTTGCCACTCCCCCGTCTTCACCACATTATTATCTATATCCATGAGGTATGCACATATGCATATAAGTTTCCCAGTTAATCTCTCCCCGCACTCACCCCACCCAACTTTACCTCTGAAATCTGTCAGTCTGTTCTATGCTTCTGTGTCTCCTGATCAATTTTGTTCATCAGTCTATTTTCATTAGATTCCACTCATATAGTGAGATCGTGGGACACTTATCTTTCTCTGACTGGCTTATTTCGCTTAGTATAATACTCTCCAGGTCCGTGGGACACTTATCTTTCTCTGACTGGCTTATTTCGCTTAGTATAATACTCTCCAATAACTCATCCATCCTGTTGCAAATAATAAGAGTTTCTTCTTTTTTTTTACCAGAATGTAGTATTCCATTGTGTAAATGTATCACAGCTTTTTAATCCATTCATCTACTGATGGGCACTTGGTCTGTTTCCAAATTTTAGCTATTGTAAATTGTGTTGCTATGAACATAGGGGTGCATATATTCTTTCTGATTGGTGTTTCTGATTTGTGTGTGTGTGTTTTCATGGTAAGAACATGAGATCTACTTTCTTAACAAATTTTGAGATTTACAATACTGTATGTTAACTATAGGCACTGTGTTGTACACCATGTGATTCAGCAATTCCATTTCTGGGTATATACCAACAAAAATGAAATGAAATCAAGATCTCAAAGATGTATCTGCACTGTCATGTTCATTGCAGCATGATTCACCATAGCCAAGGTATGGAAACAACCCAACTGTCCACTGACATATAAATGAATAAAGAAAAAACATATAGAATATTATTCAGTCTTTTAAAAAAAAGAAATACCGCCATGTGTAACAACATAGATGAATCTGGGGGATGTTATGCTAAAAGAAATAAACCAATCACAGAAGAACAAATAATCAATGCATGATTCTATGTATCTAAAGTGTCTGAATAGTAAAACTCATAGAAACAGAAAATACAATACTGGTTGCCAGGGGCTGCAGGCGGGGAAAATGGAATTGTCCAATGCGTTTAAAGCTTCAGTTATGCTAGATGGTAAGTTTTTAGACTTACTCTTGCAGTTGGAGTAGTTGAACTATCTTAAGAGCAGAAACCAGGCACACAAGGAGCACAAATATAGTAGATAAAAATTCAGATGTCTTCCAACTCTTTGGCTGGGTGTGGCTTTTTTATTCTAATTTAGAGACACCTGGCTAAAACTAAGTCTATTGGATTTTCTCTTATAGGCATTAAACATTAAATGAAGATATACAGAGACTTAGAACCATTGGATCCTGTCCTCACTGATACTTTCCAGAGTCACTGATTCAATAACTTTCTCATTTGTCACCATTATTAAAGTATTAGTTTATAAGGGCAAGATTTTTTTCACTGATTTTAAGCTACTATTTCTCCTGCACTTAAAACAGTACTTGGAACATAGTGGGCTTTTAAAAAATTTGTGTCGAATGAATGAATAAACATGTGGGGTAGATTTAGCTGCTGCTAGTTAAGGGGGTTTGTAGGAAGTTAAAAGTGTCATAGTCTCCTTTCTAATGCTCCACAATCAAAACAAAGTCGTCCAAAGCCATTCTGGTTTCAAAAGTATATTTCAGGTAAAAATTAAATACCTAAACATTTGGCAAAGGGATATAAGACTCTTTTACTGCAAGTATTTTTCTACAAAATGATACCTCTTCATAGGTTCAACTCAATTTTATGGTGTTATGAATTTAATACTATCTATCAAAATAAGTATTTAGTAAACTAAGACAGAAAAGAAAAACCCAACACTTAAATTACACTTGCATAGACAATAACTTACAAGAACAGCATGTTTACTCAAAATTACTGCAAATAAAATTTTTTTTTGTTTAAAGCAAAGAATACTTTATTACATGGTAAGTCATTGTTAAAATGTGTTTGTAAAGCCATATATTAGATAAGTGTAATACAGCTAATGAAATTCTATAGCATGAACATTCTCTGCTTTGTAGCAATATATTATTTAAGGTCTATGGAAACTGTTTTAATGCACATAGTGCTATTGATCATTACAGGTTTTTGACATCTTAAAAACAGGTTGTGTTTACATCATGCAGATATGAAGATAAATAAACACCTGAAGTCTCCTCTGAAATACAAGCTTTTATTTTTTTAGGTGTTTATTATGAACAGAAAGCTTTTTACAAATGATTAGACTCTGGCTGAAATGGCATTGAATAACTTTTGCTTCAGTTTACAGGGCTATTAAAATAGTTGACAGCTATTTTCCCCACTAAAAGTACAATGACATTCAAGATGACAGAATGTATTGTCCTTTTCTATATCCATAAATTCTACTGATGACTGTGAATATGTAAGAGTAAGGGAAGTTTGAAAAAAGTCATGCCTTACTCCAAACTCCTACACCTTAATGCTTAGACAAGATTGCCAACTTTGACCTCATTACCCCATCTGGGGTAGCCCTTACTCTCCATCCTCAGTACAAAAGCAAACTATTGTTTCCCACTCTCTCAGTCCTATTCATTTCAGCAGCTATTTATTAAAAACTTATTATATCCAAGAAAAATGCCAGGCACTGAACATGAAAAAAAATAACTGACTCTCACTTTAGGAGAGTGACAGATCCAAAAGACAAAAATGGTAGAGTAATTGAAATATCTATAGAAAGTTTGTGAGTCTGTCTTTAGTGAGGTTCTTCAATAGATACTTTGACTACAATTAAAGTAAGAGGCACAACAGAACTTGGACATAATTATGTCATTTACTTCTTACCATAATTCTTTGACATTGGTATAATCCTCCTGTCTCTCATGGGAGGAACTGAGGCTGAGGAAACTAAAGTAATATATCCAAGATGCCAGAACTAGCAAGCAGCAGTATTCAAATTTAATGACAAAAGTCTTGCAGGTTCTATGATATCCTATATAATAAAAGCCCAATATGCAAATTGTCCCCTTGACCAGTTCAACCCCTTGCTATAACATGCACTGACTACCAGTGGGCATCATGGAACATGGCGGGTGTTGGCACATGGCACTGGCAGCAGGCAGCAGTTGAGGTGCCATCGGCCTGATGGGCCCTGATGAGAGTGGAATCGCGGCGGGATGGTGGAGCAGGTGAGGGAGCAGTGCCACACCAAGGAAGGGTGCCAAGCAGGGCTGCAAGGCTGGGGGCACGAGCTGGGGAAGGATCCCCACAGGCTACCCCAAGGGACCCCACCCGTGCACCACTTTGTGCACTGGGCCTCTAGTAGAAAAAATAAAACCACACAAATAAAAACATATATCACAGATTTCTTAAATTATAGGAAAATATCAAGACATTTACAAATTTTAGATCTGTGGAATTAGGAACCCATTCAAGTAACGTCGTATTTTACTATATACATAATTTAGAACATACTATTTAACCTCTACTTATTAACAAACTACTAGTTTAAAAACGCACAATAAAACTGTTTTAGATAAGCTGAACATAGTGCAATATATACTAACCATCTCTTCAAAGCTGGTGACTAATAACACTTACAATTGATCCTTCGAACAAATTGGATTTGAACTGTGTGGGTCCATGTGTAGCTGATTTTAAAAATATTTTCCCAGAAATACAGCTGGTCCCTGATATCCTTTGGTTCTTTTCCCCAATGGCAGATTAAAAAAAAAAAAACCAGGGATCAAAAACAGTATTTTTGCATTTGCAACTTCAGATTCCCACATGCAGATGCCAAATACTCTTTTGGGTCTTTACTGGTTGAATTCACAGATGGCGAAAGGCTGACTAGACTCAAAAGTCACAGCGGGTTTTCCGTTGCGCTGGAGTGGTAAGTTGGTGACCATACCCCCCAAGTTGTTCAAGGGTCAATTAGTGCCTTTTCCTTCCCTCACTTTTCAGAAGCATCGCGCCTGATAAAGAAGGTATAACTTGTCCTCATGTGACTAATATTCAGAAGAGAATATGCATCATGCTGTAAGAAAAGTTTTAAAATGTCTTCAAACCCAGCTCTTCTTAAGGATTATCTGGTTTCTACAACTACAGAGCATTCTTTTGTGTGAGTGTGGTTAGGTGTTTGTTACATAGTCTCTGTATTTTAACACTCAGTTTATTTTGCCTGCTTTATATGCCGTGACTAATTTCCAAATTTCCACTCTATAGAACTTAGGTGATTTTTAATCTTTTTCATCTCACGGTACCTATAAACTAATTACTAAAATTCTGCAGCATACCAAAAAATGGTTATAATTTTTCCTGATCTGACAAAAATAAAAATAGGTATAATTTGTATTCATTCAAATTGGACAGCTAGATTGACTATTGTCATTTTTTAATTTGACAATCTAAGGAAAAGAGGTCAGTACTCATGGCTAAATAGTCAGGTATTGCATATTTTAAAAATTCTTGTAGCACACAGTTTGCTGTGGCACACCAGTTGAAAAATCGCTGGTTTAACCCAAGATCTTAAATTTCCCAACCACTGAGTTTTATAATTATAGAACATTACTTCTCTTTGCCTTAATTTCCTCAGATGTAAAACTGATTGAATTTTCTGCCAAACCACATTCAAATAAATTGTGAGGAAATAAGTAAATTAGTGTGAATGGGTTGCTGAAATTACATTCATAATGATAATAAAGTAATTCTTTACTGAACTTTCAGCATTATTCATTCTTTTTAATTGTTAGATTCCCAAGACACTTGAGACTAAAATAATGTACTCTTGCAATGTGCTCATGAATTAAAAAAAAAAAAAATTATACCCAGTAGCGAAGTATTTTGCCCTATATTTGTCTAAAATGTCAGAACTTTAACTAATCAAGCAACTTTACATTTAAATGAGGAAATATTACACCACGGGAAGGCAAACCTGACCTTTCAAAAGAGATTGCAGCGATAGTCAAGGTGACATGTCCTGATATCCACAAGTTACTTTGTGATACACCAAAAAGTGAAATGGATTGGTGAAAGGACAGATGGATAAAGAGATGGATAGGTCTGAGGAAACCATTTGTAGTAGAGTATTAAGGGTAGGATAGTGATAGTGTACAAATGAGTATTCATTTTAATTTTTAAAAGAATTTTGCACAGGTTTAAAAATTTTCACAGATTTTGAAAAAATGATCACCTCACACCCCTTATCCCTTCACTCCTCACATTGCCCAGGGTTTCAGGTTTTTGTAGTTTGTTTATTTGTTTGGTTCTATCTCCATTCAGAAGTTCCAGCTGCTTAATTTGCCTGGTGAGATGATTTCTGTGCTTCCAGATGTGGTGCATCAATATCTCCACCTTCTTCCCAACTTGATCCAACACAGATAATCTTGAAAATTGGATCAGCAATGTTGATCCATACATCCCCCTGAAAAACACCAGAGACAAAGCAGAAAAACCAAAGTGGTGTCGGTATTTGTCATTCCATAAGGGGTTAATTTCCAAATCAAAAATATATTTTCAGACAACTGTAATGATACATGGAAACACGGTATTTCAGTAACTATTTACTAAGCGCTGTCTTTCATGGATTATAATATTGCCACAGCCTTGTACAGCTCTTTTTCTTCCTGGGCTCCCATTAATTTTAATTTTAGGGTAGATGAATCAGTCAGAGGCTGATTGTTCTAATTATTGCTATTTGTTGTTTTTATTATTGCAGTTCTTGCTGTGATTAAACATTTATTAAGAATCTGCCATATGTAGGTACCTTCTCCAAATAATCAGATGTTTTGACAAATTTTAATTTACTTCTTTGTTTGATGTCTTTTCTCTTTTTCACTATTTAAACATAACCCAGTTTTTTTGAGCACTTAGTTTTCTGATTGGTCTCTAAAACTAAAATCACTGGAGTGTAATCAAAATAGCTTTGGAATAGGAGCGAGAAGACAGAATTTCTAAAAAATAATTAGCCATATACTTTTTGTTGAGCTATACAGGTAATTTAATTTTTGTCCTCATGTTTTCATTTATAAATTGAGGAGGCTAACCTGGATAATTCCTATTGTTAATTCCAGTTCTATGATTTTTGTCTATTTTTTTTTACTAAAACCCTTCATTGTGTGTTGCAAGCATTAAGCGTCTAGAGAGAAAAAAATCTAGTTATACAATTTTTCTATTTTTAATTTTGATATTCTCTTAGTTTGTGTTTTAGTATTTTCTGACTGCTATTCAGTTAGTATTACAATATAATAAACTTTTGGGGGGCAATCGTATTCTAAGGCATATTTATTTCAATAAATATCCACTTAAGTATAAATTTTAACAGTGTACTAGAGTAGGGTGATCGCCAAAAGGGATCATGTAAATCATTTCTCATTCTGAAATCCATACTAATAAAAGGGTAATATGCTAATTAGACTAGGAGACCTTCTGGGAGACCTTTTAATATCCTTCCAGACAAAGTCATGGTGGCGGGGCCAAGGCAGAAACGGTTAGAGGTGAGCAGGCTAGGAGGGGAAGGCAGTTGGGGGCGAGCAGGCTAGCAGGGGGGGACAGTTGGGGATGAAGAGGCTGGCGGGGTGGGAAGCAGTTGGGGACCAGCAGGCCAGCAGGCAGAGTGGTTAGGAGCAATCAGGAAGGTAGGCAGGTGAGTGGTTAGGAGCCAGCGGTCCCAGATTGCAAAGGGGATGTCTGACTTTCGGCAGTCAGACATCCCCCGAGCGGTCCCCAGATTGAAGAAGGTGCAGGCCAGGTTGAGGAACACCCCCTTGAGCATGAATTTAATACACTGAGGCACTAGTTGAAATAATAAAAGACTAGACTGGCCCCTTCCCCTTTAGCAAAGAAAAGTAGAGCACAATATGACACAGTGGACAGAGTACAGCTGATTACCAGAGCCCAGTTAAGATACTGGGATGTTGTGCACCTTTCAGAAAGTTATAGCTCTGAACGCCATCATCATAATAACATTGACTTAGTACGATGGTTTAACTATTGAAATAATATATTTGCAAAATTTTTGCCATAGTGTTGTTTCATAAAAGAAAACATCAAAATCAACTCAGAATGTGGAAGATATCTCAAAATTAGGTAGTAATGGCCAATAGCAACAGAATATTAATCAAGTGAAGCAAAAATTGGAGAGACAAAACTTGTTTGAAAAGGATATTGTCCGTTGTGTATATGTACTACATCTTCTTTATCCAACAATCTATCAAAGGCACTTTGGTTATTTCCTTGTCTTGGCAACCCTGAATAAGGCTGCAGTGAGCATAGGGGTGCATACATCTCTGTGAATAAATACTACTTAGGCATAAGAAAAGATGAATTTCAGTCATCTGACAACATGGATGGACCTTGAGAATATCATGCTAAGTGCAATAAATTACTCATTAAGAGCTAAAAATCACGTCATTTCCCTCATATGTGGGGTATAAAACTGCAGCCCATATGCACAGATAATAGTATGGTGGTTACTACACAGGGAAGAGGGGTGTGGGTGGGGAGCAGTAAAGGGTAAATGGAACCAAATATATTGTGACAGAAGAAGATTTAACTTTGGGTGATGGACACACAATGCAATATACAGATCATGTATCATAAAATGTTCACTTGAAACATATATTGTTGCAGAAAGACCAAAAAAAAACTAAGCGAAGCTCTTTGAAGGAGTGGAGAAAACATGGCTTTAATCACGCGCAGTCTCCAGGAAATGTTCCAAATCAGAGCAAAATAACACTCGGGAGCCCTTCCTCATATATGCTTCCCGAGTTAATCTTATTACAAATGTGTTCCCTCCCTCCAGGCCCTAGAGGAACTGAAACTCCCAACCTCCCTTTCCCCAGGTGTTCCAAAGATTCCACCCATCTTAACAATCTACTCTTTCCCAGGTGTTCCAAGGTTACTGTGTCAGCTAACAATCCACCCTTCCCTCAGGGCAGCGATTCTGCTTTGTTTCGCTAATCCAGTTTTGGTGAAGGAGGCAGTGCCTCAGCTGAAGGTCATTTTCCCCAGAACATCAAGGCTACCTTTGAATTAGCCCTTTTTCCTTCTCAATATAATCTTATTAACCAATGTCACCACAATGAATTTAATAAAAAATAAAGAGGAATGAAAGGATAATGGCAATGGCCTTTAGTCAGACTGCGGCAAACTTAATGAGTAAGTGGGAAAGTCATGCTACCTGGAACCAATTTTTCCTTCTAAAGTATTATTTAAACACACTCTAGATAAACAACCTCAAATAACCTTATTTTACTGAGTAAGCATTCTTATATTTTGTAATGGGCATGATCACTGAAAAATTTTCACTTAATATTCTAAGTAAACCTGAGAATGGTTTATGTACCAGCTACTCATTTTCTTTATGACACCTTACATTTGCTGTCTTTGAAACTTCTTTAATTCTCCTCAAATATATTATATTTCCATGCATTTGTTTAATCAATGTCAATCTCAACCTAATTATAGAGCAAAAGACATTCACAGCCATACCTGTTCTCTAATAGTCCTTTTATCTATTTACTATGACACATTACTTTATAGTGTAGCAGTCTTTTTGGGTCTCTGGTCCACCCCCCCCCCCAACACACACACACACACACACACACACACACTCTTTTACTATTAGTTCATTAAACATTATATCATATCTTTTTGAATATCTCTGGAAGAATTTGTTTTTATTTTTTGTTAGTTCTCATCCAGGGTATTTTTCCACAGATTTTTAGAAAGAGTGGAAGGAGAAGAGACTGAGAAACACCAATTAAGAGAGACACATCCCTTGGTTCCTCCCACATGCACCCTGACCAGTGCAGGGGATGGAGCCTACAACCAAGTGAAATAGGATTTTTTAGGGGTGAAATAGGCAGGTTTAGAGAATTTTTAAAATTAAGGGGTTCCAGGGAAAAAACACAGGGCTACAGAGTTGCAAAAGGTTACATTTCCATAAGACAGGGAAGTTGGGAGAGGCAGAAATTACATTTGCATAAGACAAGTGAGTTGGGAGAAGTAACAGTTTCATTTCCATAAGATAAGGGAACTGAGCATAGCAAAAGGTCTCTATTTACAAAATAAAGAAGGAGGAAGAAAGCTGAGAGGCAAGGGGAGAACAATGAGGGAGAAGGGCCTCAAGGTCCCCTGTGAGGTTTGACCTTTGAGCTCAGGAGTTACTGTAGTGACCAAATAAAAAGGGAAGAGTGACCAGTCAGAGGGGACACTGAGGCACAAAAAAACCCTGCAGGTTTTACCATGGAACAAGGAGCTCAGTGGGACTTTTTCCTTCTCCCCACGTGGAAGTCTGTATTTGTTCTTTAATAAATGTCCACTTTGCTATACCATCTTCCGTCTGTGGTTTCATTCTTTGACTCTGATGGACAAAGAGCCTGGGGAACCCATCCTGCCCAGTGGAACACCACGTTTTCCAGTCCAAATAATCCCATATCATAAGGTACATGCCCTTGACCAGAATCTTACCAGATACCCCTCAGTCTGTGGGACAATGCTCTAACCATTGAGCAAACTGGGTAGGGCTGGAATCATTTATTTTTAACTAGAGGTCCAGTGCACCAATTTGTGCTTGGGTGGAGTCCCTTGGCCTGGCTGGGGGAGGGGCCGCAGGAGGTTGGCCAGCCACACGAGGTTGGCTGTGGGAGCGCACTGACCACCAGGTGGCAGCTGCATTGAGCATCTGCCACCTGGTGGTCAGTGCGCATCATAGCAACCATTTGACAGGTCATTCAGTTGTTTGTTCACTTAGGCTTTTATGTATACAAATGATACATAGCAAGCACTTGATATAGGCACTTTAAAAACATTGTATTAAGATGACAAAGTTTGGCATTTATTAATATTTTACTAATCACAATTGCAATATTACAGCACCAAGGATAAGAAAAATTTTGAGTAGAAAATATAATAATATGCTGACATTAGAAAAAAAAATTAGAACTTTTGTAGTCTTTCCTCTATTCATGTACATCTCCTAATTTCCTTATAAAAAGGGCAATAGTCATATTGGATTAGGGCCCATTCATATGACCTTAGCTTAACTTGCCTCTTTAAATATATTATTTTCAAGTACAGTCACATTCTCATAATGTATGGATTAGGTTTTCAAAACATGACTTTTAGATGGACTTAATTCTGTCTATAACACTTAGCTGTTAATTTCTATTGAAATACAATTCATTTGTTTAAATTATATGATGATATATTTATTAAAAATTTTAGATCTAATTTTGTAAATAGAATTCCAAGGGAAAAATTAGAATAAAAACAATGAGCTGTGGATAACAAGGATGAACTCTGGTATCAAGATCAGAGGATGCATGGGGCACAGAGTCATAAGGAGATCTATCATACAGACAAAAAAATGTTGAGATCAAAATAATAAGGGTAGCAATTTACAACAGCCAGAGTCTGAAAATAGCCCAAATGCCTATCAGCAGATGAGTGGATTAAAAAGCTGTGGTACATTTACACCATGGAATACTATGCACCAGTAAAAAAGAAGGATTTCTTATTCTTTGGGACAGCATGTAGGTACCTGGAGAGTATTATGCTACGCAAAATAAGCCAATCAGAGAAAGACAAGTATTATGTGATCTTATTCATATGTGAGATCTAAAGAACAAAATAAAATAAACTGATGAACAAATAGAACTAGAGACACAGAAGCATGGAACAGACTGTTGAATCCCAGAGAAGGTGGGTGTGAGTGAGAAGAGATTAACCTAAGAACTTACATACATACTAGAGGCCACTGCACAAAATTCATTCAAGAGCATACCTTCCTTCCCCCAGCTGATAGCACCAGTTTTCCTCTGGCACCCAGGACCCAGGCTTCCCTCATAGCCCTGGCTTTGTCTGGAAGGTCATCTGGAAGGATGTCCAGTCTAATTAGCATATTATGCTTTTATTATTATAGATATGCATAACCCATGGACACAGACAATAGTGTGGTAAAGGCCCAGCATGGGGGAGGGAAGAGAGGTGTGGGCTAGAAAGGATTAATAGGGGACAAAAAAGAACATCTGCAATACTTTTTACAATAAAGATAAATTTAAAAAATAAAAGGGTAGTGAATGTTCAGATGTTAACATCTACACTAATAAAAGGGTAATATGCTAATTAGACTGGATGTGTCCTGGACAACCATCTGGATGTCCTTCCGGACAAAGCCATAGCAGTTGCCTGAGGCTCAGGCAAGCCACAGATGGTGGCTGCCACTGCGAGGGCCTGAGGCTCAGGCAATGAGGGCCAGGCCGAGGCTCAGGCAGCCAGGGCAACCGGCAGTGGCAGCAGCAGAGGTGTCATGGGGGCACTGCCTTCTCCTGATCAACCAGTCTCCTCCCACAGAGGGAGGCCAAACTGTGGCTTAGGCCACCCCCTGGGGGCTACTGGACTGTGAGAGGGAGCAGGCCAGGCTGAAGGACCCTCCCCTCCCCCAGTGCACAAATTTTCGTGCACCAGGCCTCTAGTACAAAAAAAAAAATCCGTAATTAAAATAGTTTCACATTATCACAGAAATAAAAGAAAATGATGAATGGAACAGAGTAAGTAATCCCAAAATAGAAATCTAATGATATATTGGTATTAAACATATATTAAATATTACCTTTTACAGATGGGAGAAAATACGGGATTTTTAAAATTGTTGAGACAAATGATATTCATTTAGAAAAAAATAGATGTGAGATAACCTGTTTCACAACATGACTAAAATTAAATACATTTCATTTGCATTAAGTAAATTTAAAAAAACTCCCCATAAAGATAAATCATAAAGTTTAAGGGTAACCTATATAAAAGGCTTTCAAGACTACGGACTTGTTATATATAAAAGGCCTATACAAGGTCTTTGGAGTTTTTGTCATGATAGCAATGACATGTGTGTGTGTTTGCCAAGAACTGTGGACCACTAACTGATTGTGCAGGTAAGTCTTTAATCCCTCCACCCAAATGACTACTAAGCATATAAAAGCAAGTGCTATTTACTTTTAATAAATATATACCAAAGATTGGTTATAATATTTATTGCACTTATTGAATACCTCATAATTAGTCCGTCAATTTACCTTTCTAATTTCAATGAAAAGGACATGGTTTTAACATTTGCCAAATATTATTGTGTGTTGATAAATCTTGGAGTTTGAGCTAAACTGGTGATTTCAGGGTTAGTTCTTTGGCTACAAAGATGGATTTTTTTGAAAAAAATGTACAGTTACTGTGGTTGGATAAAAAAAAGAAGACTATTGCTTTTTAGCTGGACAAGTGCCAGCTTCATATCAATGTGTAACGGCCAGAATGTGCCTGGTGTTCCAAGTGGCTGTTTGCCAATTTGAAAGATTTCTGAAAAGAAAAGGGGGCTATTGCACACTTTTCTTCTTTTTCTTTTTTTAGTCACAGAAAATTGTATGGTTTTTGGAGCAGGCCTTATAGAAAACAAAAGGAACTTTTTGTTGACCATCCACAGCAATTTTGTTTCCTGTAAGGTATCTTTTTCTTATTTCCTAAACCTTTTGTCTTCTCAGTGCTGTATTTCTGTGTTGGGGAGGGTGATAATTCTGGCTAGAAAATTAGCTCCCACTATATAGTGGCCCCAAAGCATTTAAACAGCATTCCCATTTGCAGTTAGGTAATGAAAGGGCAGACACAGGTTTGGATCAGAGCTATGGATGTAGAAAAGGCAGTTAAGATGAAGACAAGATGAAAATTGCAAAGCATCAAACAACACAAATTCCTTTTCAGGGTTAAAAACAACAACAACAGTATACGACAATGCTTATAGAGATCAGACTTTGGTGTTAAAGACATGGAAGCTAAAATCCCATCAGCCTGCTACCCTTTGCTCTGTGACTGAGCCATTTATTCAATCTCGGTAACTTCTGTTTTTTCATTGGTAAATGAAGTGAATCATGCCATAGTGCTTTGAAGTGCTTGACAGCATAAGACATATATACTGCTGAGCCCAACATATGGATATATTAGGCTTTAAAACACATACCAGTTGTTCTTTGTCACTATTATTATCGTCATTACTATTACTATTAAAAACAAACTCATAGAAATGAACACCATTAGTCATTATTTAAAGTTGTCACTACACTCTTTAAGACCTTTTGCCAGAGGATGTTTATACACACTGAAGAAGAACCTCCATAAAATAAGATTTCTAGTGGTGTCTGAGGATAAAGTATCATCCATGTGAATTACCAAGTAGTAAACACTCAAGGGTATATTATTCTGGCAAGTTATTTCCTTTCGTATAGAAACACTGCAGGATCTCAGATGCCTTGTAGTCGTTAAAACAACATAAGTCCTCACTCCACTATGAAGGCATTGAAGTACTTGTTTAAAATAATTGTTTTTTGTAATGCTACAAATTAAAAACGTTTGCTTTCCTTAAAAGTTTTTTATTTATTTAGAAAATATATTGGGAACAAATCTTTGTACATAAGAATACCTGAGCAAAAATAACAAAGCAACATTTTTTAAATTATAGAGAAATCACACAGTGATAACACCAACACTCACCATGCACACACTACTCACATACACTAGTATATAAGCTATGATTATAATTTTGTGTGCACTGTCATGTGCTCATGTCAAACGATGAACCAAAAAACAACTGAGCAAAAGAGGTTAATTATTATTTTCCCAGAAATCACTGAACACATGCATCTGTAAATATCAAACCCTACTACTCTAATCATTGGGATTTCTTAATACAGACATATTCTGACAATAAATGCTAATTATGTGGAACACTATTAGGTACTGAAAATATGAAATGTCATGATGTATACATTTGACACATATTCATGTCTTCAACAAAACTTATGACTTGGCCTTTTGTAATATGTTACCATTCCATCTGCTTTGTTTCAGCCTGAGTACTTACACTAGTTTTGGTAACTGGATTTTTTTTCTTGTTTCTATCACCTAAAAATCTGATCTGATGTGCTAACTTTTTCCCAATGTGGGAAATGTTTAAATGAATAAAACTTTATGGTATCCAGCATATGGTTGAAATAAAATCCTCTTCTGTTTAATAGTAAGTTTCTTAGTTACCTACTTCCATAGATTCCTGCTTTACTCAGTGCCTGAGTTCTGTAGTCCTGTCTTCAATGCTTACAGATAGCAACTCTGTTATTGGCTGCCAATATATCCTTATCTTCACTTGCTGTCTGCCTGACTGAATTTCCACACATTTCACACATTTCTGTGGCCACGTGTCACTTCACTCTAGGACTGTGAGTATCTGTTTTAATGTTCTAGATACCATTTCATGTTCAAGTTACTCTCATCGTACAAAAGCCTTTCCTAACTCTGTTTTCCTGTCAACCTACTATCTATTCTCTCCCCTCTCTCCATCATCCAGCCTTTCAACAAGATAGACTACACTTTCTCATCTCTATGGTAACCATATGTCCTGGGCTGGATAAGGTAGTTCTGATGATATCTGTTTGCCTGCTGCAGTTGTTGCTGGCGCTCACTGTCACTTTTAAAGTGTTGTGATTTAGATGGTCAATTTTATTCTCACCCTACTCCTCAATGCACTCCATAAACGACTGTAGTGATGGTCCTGCTCTCACTAGTATATGAAACTTTGATCACTAAAGTCACTAAAAATTCCTATCTCCAGTGATAAACACCATTTCAGTCTTCATCCTCCTGGATTCCTCTTCATTAGGCACCTTTCCACTCCCTCCTTCACAAGCCTCTCATCTCCTGGAGTCCAGGACTTCACATTACCCTCACCCTTTACCCCTCTGTTCATTTGTTCTAGTTTCCCTTGACCACACTAATCCTTCCTTCTGTCTCTGAAATATTAACATTGCTCGAGATTCTTTCTGTCATCCAATCGTTCTTATGAATATTTTCCTAGGATGACTCCAGGACACCCCTCATTCCCCTTACCACCATAAGCAGAGGATTTCCGAATTAATATCCCAACATGCTTCTCTCTTCCATCCCCCCCCCCCCCACAAAGTTTCTAAGACTATTTAACATACCTGTTCTTTTCCTTTGAGTGATAATAGTGCTCTGGGTACTAATACAGTTTCATCATTAGTCTTCCTTTCTTCATATTTAACACATTAAAATGAAAGTATATTATTTATGCTTAAAATATTTCAGTATGTTTTAAATTTATTTCTGAAACACAAATTTTTACAATGGCAAAAAAGATTTTTTTCTTATAAAACCCTTGCTTACTTCTTCAGCCTTCTCTTATCTCCCCACATGTTTTATCTTAAATTTTGTCTGCTAACACAGAGAACTGCTTATTTCTCCCCATACACTCTGGTTTGTCACCGTTCTCTACTAATCCCTGCTTTTCCTCCTTCCCTAATAGCTGGTCAAATAGCTAACATTTACTTATCCTTTAATATTAAGCCCGGACCTCACATACTTAAGAGCCATCCTGAGCTCTTCAGGATGAATTAGATAGGTTTCCAAATCACCTTTTATCCAATCACCGCACAAGATGTAATCACCCCCATGACTTGTCCCCCCAAAATTGTGTAGGCATGATCATTAGCATGCTCACTATACTTTTTGTGTCTGTTTCTTTAAAAAAAACAAAACATTTTCATTGATTTCAGAGAGGAAGGGAGAGGAAGAGAGATAAAAACAACCATGATGAGAGAGAATCGATTGGTTGCTTCCTGAACGCCCCCTAATGGTGATTGAGCCCCCAACCTGGGCATGTGTCCCTGACCAGAATCAAACTAAGGACCCTTCAGTCCATAGGCCCAGTGCTCTAGCCACGGAGCCAAACTGGCTAGGGCTCTGTATCTGTTTTTTCAAAGAATATGAGAGTTCTTCCAGTGAGATATCACATCTCTCCATTTTTTTTTCTTTTCCAACATCATAAGACCTACCTTTTAATTATGAATAGAGATCAGTCTTCTATTTGGGCTAATAATGTATGCAATAGTGGCTCCAGCTGCAGCAGAAGCAACATAAAAATAAAATATGTATTTCTTTCTTGAACATTATGAGAAATATAGAGAATCTGTAATATAAAAAATTCCCTTAAAGAAAATATTAAATTTGCTTCAGAAACCTCTAATTATATTTCAAGTTGTTTGGGTCATGTTTCATTTAAAACTAAGAACAATATACAATTTTCATACATGAAGACCTGGCACATTACCAATTATGAGCTTAGAATTTTATAAAGTGATGGTGGATTTGCATTAATGTAAATAAATAAAAAGGTAACTTATCTTGATTTAGTGTAGCCTAGAATTTTTTGGTCACATCTACAATGAATTTTGAGGTGGAAATGGCTTTATATTTACTTTTCATAGTGTAACTTTCTACAAAATATTTTGTTATGCTTAAAAATGTTCTATACTGCCCTAACTGGTTTGGCTCAGTGGATAGAGCATTGGCCTGTGGACTGAAGGGCCCCAGGTTCGATTCCAGTCAAGGGCATGTACCTTGGTTGTGGGCACATCCCCAGTGGGGAGTGTGCAGGAGGCAGCTGATTGATATTCCTCTCTCATCGATGTTTCTACCTCTCTATCCCTCTCCCGTCCTCTCTGTAAAAAATCAATAAAATATATATTTTTAAAAATGTTCTGTACTGCAAGGACAAATACCAAACATTTTTAAAGATACTACTTTGGGTGAGGAATTTTGAGTCTGGATAAGAAAATTAAAATAACACATTGAAATGATTATGGCAACTTTTACTCGCTAGAGAGTAAAATGCCCTCAATTTATCAGCTGTACTTCTTATTGGTTGCATTTAGTCATTTTTTCTTACAATATTTGAAAATAGTCTTATAATAAAGGTAATTTTTAAAAATTTTTTATTTAAATTTGCATCTTATGAGAAATCTACCACTGCCTCAGACATCATATTATATATATATATATATATATATATATATATATATATATATATATATATATATATATATATATATATACACACACACACACACACACACACACACACACACTGAGTGGCCAGATTATTATGACCACCTGATATTTGTAGGCAAATTAGCCGTACACTGCATTGTATGGGATATGGAAGCCAAAGGCCTATTTGAACAGTTTTGCTGTCTGCAGTTACCAAGATAAAACGTCTCCAATTTGCACAGGAACACAAGGATTAGACAGTTGAGCATTAGAAAAAAGTCATGTGGTCCGATGAATCACCTTACCAGTTGCATTATGCAGATGGTAGAGTGAGAATTTGGGGGAAACAGCATGAAAGCATGCACCCCACATGCATGAGTACAACCCTTCAAGCTGGAGGGGGCAGTGTTATGGTTTGGGGCATGTTTTCCTGGCATGATTTGGAACAACATCTGAATAGCTCAACATACCTAAGTATCGTTGCTGATCAAGTTCATCCTATCAGGTTGATGGCGCATCCCAATGGAGATGGTTTTTTCCAACAAGACAATGCGCCATGCCACTGTGCTCCTATTGTGCAGGACTGGTTTCAAGAAAGTGAGGGAGACTTTACCTTGCTTAGGTGGCCCCCACAATCACCAGACCTCAATTCAATTGAGCATTTGTGGGACAAAGTTAAAAGAGCCATCAGGCAGCTGGTTCCACAACCATCAAATCTCACAGAACTGGACAGTGCTATTCATCAGGCATGGCGTCAGATTCCTCGCATCACCTTTCAACATCTCGTGGAGTCAATGCCAAGAAGAATCACTGCAGTATTGAAGGAAAAAGGTGGCCCATTGAAGTACTGATGGGGAGGTCATAATAATCTGGTCACTCATAATAATATATGTCCCACGTTCAAAGCCTGTTAAATTGCATTATTTACCCATATCTTTAGAAAAAAAATCACTTCTACTGTTGTGGTAAACAACCGACTTCCCTATTTATAATGGTCTGGACCTCTAGCAACTTCAGCGTGAAATTATAGCTAATTTGTTTATAAACGTCAGGTGGTCACAATAATCTGGACTCTCAGGGTATGTGTGTGTGTGTGTGTGTGTAAAGTACACTAACTCAATATCAGATACTTTGTGAAGTCTGAATTAATATAGGAATTTTATATAATTTTTAGTGACAAGCTTTCTGTTCTGTTAGAAATTAGTAGAGTGATTTAGATTCACATGACGGTTCACTCCAATGCTTTATTACTAGTGTCTGAAGAATACCTAATATTAAAGCAATGGTATATGCACAGATTTTCTTGCATTGTTTTGATCAATTATTAAAATACTAGAAGCTTGGTGCACAAAATTCATGCATGGGGAGGGGAGTGTTCCACAGCCCAGCCTGTACCTTCTCCAATCTGGGACCCCTTGGGGGATGTCCAACTGCCAGTTCTGGCCTAAACAAGCAGTTGGACATCCCTCTCGCAATCCGATCTGGGACTGCTGGCTCCTAACCACTTGCCTGCCTGCCTGCCTGCCTGATCGCCCCAACCACTTTTACTTCCAGCCTGATCACCCCTAACTATTTCTCTTTGGCCTGATCTCACCCCTAACTGCTTGATTCCCTGCGGCCTGGTTTCCCCTAACCGCCTCTGCCTCAGCCCCGCCACCATGGCTTTGTCCAGAAGGACTTCCAGAAGATGTCCAGTGTATCTGGTCTAATTAGCATACTACCCTTTTATTAGTATAGATTTGGTAAATTCATGCCTTGTTGTTTTAGTAAACTATAAAATTCATATTAATTATTTAATATAAGTTGGGTACTTTAGACAGACTGAAACAAGGAAATGGTAATTCAGCATAAAGTAATTTCTTAGTAAAAATTGAATAACATCTATGAGTTAGTTGATTTGTATCATACTCTACCATTTTATTTAGCAGTGTATACATGAATAGGTACCACCAAATAAGGAGCCCTGGGTAAGTTAGGCTCCTGATACAGCTCACGGATACTGAGTAAACAGTAGGTAAACAGTAACAAGTGAGGCTAACTGAGCATTGTAACACTTCTGTAACCCCTCGGACCACTTTAACCCTGACACCCATAATATTTTCTCCTATAAAAGGACTGGAACAGGAAAAGGAGAGATAGTATTAGTTGTTTATTCATGGACTATATGTTTGCTACTCACTCTAAGGAGATGATTTAGGAAGTAGATGATGTCAACTTTCAGGATTATCCATCATATCCAATGACAACTGAATTTTTCAGTTGTTCAGGTTAAAAACCTTGGAGGCAGTCTTGATTTATTTTTTCACAAATCACTTATCTAAAACCAACAGCTCTATTTTCATAATCAAATTTATAATCAAATTACCACATATCACCTCTACTGTTACCACTTAAGCCCAAAACAACAAAAGCTCTTGCTTAGATTATTGCAATATCTTCTACATGGTCTCACATCTCCACACTTGCCCCACCCTCTCCTGTCTTTCTTCATCACCATAGCCAGCTAATCCTCTTAACACATAGTTCAGCTCATGACACTTCTGTGTTCAAAAGCTGTCTATCTTACTGAGTCATATAGTCACGTACGAATTCTTTATAATGCCCTATAAGGCCTGTATCAGTTTTCTACTACTGCATTATACTTAGTGCGCTGAAAATCACACAAAATTTCCATGGGCCAGGTATCTGGACACATGCTTATCTGAGTTCTTTGTTTTAGATCTCATCAGGCTTGATGAGGGTGATAGTCTCAGATCTGCTTCCAAACTCCTGCAGAGTGTTGGCAGAATTCACCTCTGGTTTGTTTCCCCTTGTGGACTGAGGTGGTTGTTTCCTCCTGACTGTCAGACATGGGTTACTCTGAGTTCCCAGAGGTCATCAGCTATTCCTCATCATATGACCCTATCCATAGTCCCTCACCCAACATGACAGCATGTTCCAAGCCAACAATGAACAGAGGGGAATCTTTAGTGTGTTTGTAATTTAACATAAATATACTAGAGGCCCAGGGCATAAAAATTTGTGCACTCAGGGGGGTCCTTCTGCCCGGCCTGTGCCCTCTCACAGTCTGGGACCCCTCAGGGGATATCTACCTGCTTGCTTACACCCGCTCCCCAGGTGAATGGGCCTAAGCTGGCAGTCAGACATCCCTCTGGCAGCCTAGGAGCCCTCAGGAGATGTCCACTTTCACTTGCCAGCAGGGAGCAGGCCTAAGCTGCAGTTGGACATCTTTAGTGCTGCTGAGGAACCAAGAGAGGCTCCCACCACCACCACTGTACTGGCAGCCATCAGCCTGGCTTGTGGCTGAGCAGAGCTCCCCCTGTGGGAGCACATTGACCACCAGGGGGCACCTCCTGCATTGAGTCTGACCCCTGATGGTCAGTGTGTGTCATAGAAACCAGTCATTCCCAGTTGTTTTGCTGTTTGGGTCAATTTGCATATTACCCTTTTATTATATAGGATAATCACACTGACAGTCCATTATCTTTGCATTTCTACAGTGAGAAGCAAGAGATGGGTCCTGCCAACACTCAAGGAGAGAGGATTTATTCAGGATTTGAATATGGAGGCCACCACAGAGTCCATCCACAGCAGAGCCCTATATGAGATCCCCACTCACTGCTTCTCCGACTTCATCTTCTCTCACCCTTCCTCCTGCTGACTATGCTCCAGGTAGTTTGACCTCCTTGCTGCTCCTTAACTCACCAAGCAATGGACTGCTTCAGAGCCTTCATGTCCATGCTCCTCGCTGATGGAAAAGCTCTTTCTGAGGGAAGGGTCCAAATGATGGGTGCCTGTACTGCTTTTACATTGTCATCAAATGTAAGCTCATTGGAAAGGACAGCCCTGACCACTCTATAAAATACAGCACTCTCGTTCTCCACTCTGTATCCTCACAATATGCTTCTCTATCAGCTATGTCACTACTTGATATTTTATTTACTTTTAACTTGTTTGTTCTCTGTCTTTCTCTACAAATTCAATTCCTAGTGCCAGGAACAGAGTCTGCAGTGCCTTAGGGGAGGAGGATTTCAACAAATACTAGGGTAAGTATACAATGAATAAATGGTTTATTTTCCTGCTTTTTTGAATAAGGACTGAATAGGATCAAAATAAAGATGTCATTTCTGAGAGAGAATATTGTTTCAACAAATAGTCTATAGTATAGACAAAAATCTTACCTTCAGTTATTTGATATTTGTTTGCATTGTCTGTGAGGTTTTTTTGTTGCCTTTTTAAATATATATTTGTATAGATTTTAGAGGGGAAGGGAGAAGGAGCGAGAGAGAGAAACATCAATGATGAGAGTAAACCATCAATCGGCTGCTGTTACGCCCAGATGTCATGCTCCCCAAAGATCACTTAGGGAGCCCCAAGACCGATGTAAAAACATAGAGCCTTTATTCGAGCTAGCTCAGGCTCCGTCCCACACACTCCCCGCAGTGGCAGGGTGGGGAGAGAACATGAGTTTCAGGAAAACAAAGGATTTATAGGGGGTCTGGAAGTAGTGGGTGGGGTAACATGTGTGGCCCCTCTTGATTGGTCGAGGGAAGGGCCAGGGTTTGGTTGCACAGGGGGCAGGATGCAGTCAACCTAATTTGGACCTGGATCATTTCCTCTGCATCCCTATTGGCTGGTTTGAGTCAGTCTTGCACCGCCCTTTCAGCCATCTCCTGCTCAACCTCCACTGGGGATCAAGCCTCAATCTGGGCATGTGGTCTGTGATTTTGATTGATACACTTCATTTTAGCTTCTATACGTAGACTTATTCACTGTGCACATCAGCTGCTAGTAAGAGCCTTGCTGAAAGGAAGGACAGCAGGAAAGCTGCAGCTCTTGGCAGTGACATACCTACTCACAAAACTTTGCAGGAGTCCTTCCACAAGATAGGGATTTAATAAAGCTTCACTGAAATAAACAGGACCTAAGCTAGCCTGTTCTTTGCAGCTCTGCTGTCTGTGGTCTTCAGTCAGCTGGACGTCATACAAAGCGTTCACATGTAGCTGTGGACTATGCTTACTTTTCAACACATTGATTATGAAACCATAGTTTAATTGTTAATACAGACCACTGCTTCAAAAACATTGTTATATTATTAAAAGTGTTGCTGTATTTTTTTTCCATTAACTTGAATCCAATTCAAGGGTTTTCTTCTTCTTTTCTTAGTCTTGCAGACTTAGATCTCTGGCTGTTTTCATTTTCATGAAAATCTGGAGTTCCTGAGAAAACACTATCAAATGCAAATATGCACATCCAAACAAAATGAGACTCGGGGTTCCAAAGGGAAGGAATGTTACGCTAATGAGGTAAAACATTCAATGTGTGCTTTGGCAATAATAAGGAATCCTGGAAGAAATAATTGGGATCAAGGTTATGAATACAGAGGAGATTAAATCAAACAATAAATGCAAGATGGGTCAAGATATTAGAATACACTGCCAAAATGTATTTCCTAGAGAAAATGAAGGTCTGTGTCCATATGAAAATTACCCGTACAAAGGAATATAATAATACTAAAAAGGAGACATGATTATGAATTTGATTTAATTATAGCTTATATTGGAGACAACTTGCCATATGAGGAAAGGGAGATGTGTGCTACATTTTTCTTAAGATTATTAAGAAAGGGTGAAAAGCAATTAACGTTACAATAATTACAGCACAATCTTCTGATGATAGGGTTACTATAAGTAATCAACAAGACCCCTGATGTTCTGTTTAATTTAGTGTACTTCTCAAAATTGGCTTTTATGGAATAAAACCCAGTATACCATTTAAGTCTGTTCTTTGTGGGGGAAAAATAATCTAAAGTTAGTATTTTAAAGTTTTCACTTTGGGAAAAGGCACTGCCATATGCTGTAGAGGTTTTTAAATTATTTCAAAAATTTGAAGAAAGATTTGACAGTGCCTATCCAAAACTTTTATATACATACCTTTACCTAACAATTATCGACAAGCGTGATATATTACATTTTGTTTCTTATAGCATTGACTAACAGGAAAAGATAAAATCAACCCAAATGACCATCATTTTGGAGGTTTAAGTAAAATGCGATACATACAAGCTATGAAATTTTATACACTATTTCTAGCAAGAAGGTAAAATTCAATGTGCTAATATAGAAATATATTTACTAATATGGAAATATATTTATTACAGGGTAAAAACAAAGCTTGATGCAATGTAAGTTTTTTATAATATACTCAATCACACTTTTTAATTGATTGATTCTCAAGAGAGAGGAAGGGATTGAGCAGATTGAGTGAGAGGAAGAGAGAAAGAGAGAGAGGAAAAACATCTATTTGTTGTTCCACTTAGTTGTGCATTCATCTGTTGCCTCTTGTCTGTGCCCTGACCGGAGATCAAACTGGCAACCTTGGCATATGGGAACAATGATCTAACCAACTGAGCCAGAA
>PVJC01007763.1:0-50496 GCA_004026665.1 Murina feae | reverse complement strand
CCGCCATCTTGCCTGAGCTAATTTGCATACAGCCATTCTGATTGGCTTGTGGGTGTGGCTTACTCCGTCCCAGAGAAATGGTTAATTTTAATATTACGCTTTTATTAGTTAAGATAGATAGAAGTGCACAGGTGGGAGCCAGCTGGTTTGCCCTGAAGGGTGTCCTGGATCAGGATGGGGGTTCCCTTGGGGGGGTCGGGGGCCTGGGCAAAGGGTCTGTAGTGGTTTGCAGGCCGGCCAAGCCCCCATTGGAGTGGGGGTTCCCACTAGGTGCCTGGCCAGCCTGGGTGAGGGCTGATGGTTGTTTGTAGGCTGGCCATGTCTCCCAGCAGGAACCCTCACCCCATTGGGTCATGGCCAGCCTGGGTAAGGGGCTGAGGGACATTTTCATGCTGGCCACACCCCATTCAGGGTGGGGATCCTTGCAGGCTCCTTCCTTGGTGGCTGGCCTGGGCGATCCAAGCCTCCTATGCTCAGGCTGGCTCCCTGGCAGCTGCACACAGGCCCCTCCTTCAGCGGCCAGCCAGGGAGGGTGGGAAGCTTGTGGGGGTGACCCAAGCCTCCTGCCTGCTCCAGCTGGCTCTGTGGCCACCGCCATCTCTGTCCCGCTAATTTGCATACTCACTCCTGATTGGCTGGCAGGTGTTGCAAAGTGCCGGCCAATTTACATATTTCTCTTTTATTAGTGTAGATAAAAGTGAAGTTCTAATACATGCTGTAACAAAGGATAAGCTTTGAAAACATTATGCAAAATTAAAGAAGCTAATCACAAAAGAATACATGCTCTACATTTCTATTTACATGAAATTTCCAGGGTAGGCAAATATATAGGGATAGAAAGTAAATTAGTGGTTGGGAGGAGTTAGGGGAGGAGGAAATGAGAATTAACCATAAATGGATATAGTGTTTCTTTCCAGTGTCAATATGTTCTGAAATTAGGTAGTGTGATGGCTGCCCAGCTCTGTGACTAAAGTAAAAACAAAACAAAACAAAACACTAAATTACCCACTTTAAAAAAGATAATTTTATGCTTTGTGAATTTATCTCAGTAAAATTGTAATTTAAAAAATCCTAATGAATGCTGATTGCCTTGGCAGAAACTGAGCAAGTTTTCAATTTATTACTTTGTATTAGTTACTTTAAGGCAAAATTTAGTATAAGAATGAAATGCATAATATTAGTTCCTGGTAGTTCTTTCCTTGCATATAACATCCTTTAAAAAATATTTTTTTTCATGCTTTGTTTAGTTATATGCTGGTTGTTGTTGTTTGTGTGTGTGCTTAAGAAACTAAAAGAAAGTAAAATTCTAAAAATAATGTCTTGTCTCTCCCCCCCCCCAATATATAGTTGTTTTTTGTTTGTGTATGTGAATATGTCAAAAGAGAGAGATAATGTTCAACAATAAAATGCATGAATAAATTTTATGTATGTCAACAACAAACATTAAATAGCATAACTAACCTATGTTATTTGAAGTCAGTATAATATTAGCATGGTAGGTCACAGATTGTGCAAACCTGAGCTTCCATGGTACTCCTAGTGTGTTTTGTTTTTTTTAAATTGAGTTTTAGAAAGAGAAAGGGAGAGAGAGAAATATGAATGTGAGAGAGTGACAGAGAAATATCTATCAGTTGCTTCTCAGAGACTCCTGAGCTGGGATTGAACCTGAAACTTGAGTATGTGCTATGACTGGAGATCGAAGCTGCCTTTTTTGGAATAAGGGAAGATATCTATCCATTTGAGCCACACTGGCCAGGGCTAACTAGTAGTTTTAATAGGTAGTCTTTCTTGATCTGGTCATTGGTTTTATGGATGTTGTAATTCATGAAAATCCATTAAGTTGTTCATATATGGTATGTGAACTTCTTTGTATGTATATTAGACTTCAAAGATAAGTTTAAAAAGAGCTAATATGTTGCCATGCAATTTAGTTAGTGTTTATGCTATGTAATTAAGAAAAAATACGACAAATATTAGGTAGAAAATTAAGAGAAATACATCTAATTGAGAATTGCAAACTGTTCAACATCACTTACATAAGCTAGGCAGGTATACAAGTAATTGACTGTATAAACATATTTAAATAATATGTGATGGTTAACTCAAAATATTAAGGCTAATAATGATGATAATTTGTCTTATTGTGTTGAATATTATTTCAGTGTCATTGAATAATATGGAATTGGAAGGGATAGGGAGGAAAAACCTTTTGACACTTTCCATATTTTTTCTTCAATAGTGACCTTAATACATATATCTTCATAATAGGCTTGTTAGTTATTGTATTAATAATTTAATAACATTTTCAGTTCAGAGGCAGGCATTTGTATATTTGTATGCTTTCTTCAGTGTAAGACATTTTTAAATTTTCTGAATCTGGATGTTTAAGAATATTTGATTTCTCAAAAATTCCTGAGCTCTGCCCTGACCGGTTTGGCTCAGTGGATAGAGTGTTGGCCTGCGGACTGAAAGGTTCCAGGTTCAATTCCGGTCAAGGGCATGTACCTTGGTTGTGGGCACATTCCCAATAGGGGGTGTACAGGAGGTAGCTGGTCTATGTTTCTCTCTCATCGATGTTTCTGACTCTCTATCCCTCTCCCTTCCTCTCTGTAAAAATTTAATAAAATATATATTTTTAAAAATTCCCGAGCTCTGAACATTTTCAGAGTTATTATCTTCTCTTTTTTGGAAAGAATAGAGCATGTTTGGCTAAGTAATTCTGGAAATAAATA
Organism: Murina feae; assembly: GCA_004026665.1. Taxonomy (NCBI): domain Eukaryota; kingdom Metazoa; phylum Chordata; class Mammalia; order Chiroptera; family Vespertilionidae; genus Murina; species Murina feae. The sequence goes on along the minus strand of PVJC01007763.1, from coordinate 47,764 downwards.
AGACTACATGTTTCTGATAGATTGATAACACATAGGAGGACTTAATACATATATTGAATATAAATATTATAAATCTTAAGGCCATTTTGGATTTATTTTCTCCAAGTAGCTCTAAACTCCCAAAATTTCTTTGTCATGTTACGCTACAGTAACAATTTGCCACACAGTCAGCAGCTTCAGTTCTTCAATATGCATATGAATCAAAAGGAACACTCTTATATCGCTCAGATATTTACAAATAACAGGAGTATTCTATTTGCAAAATAAAGGTGTTTTACCTCATTCTACCCTTTCCATGTAGCTTGAAGCGTTGGCTAAAACCACTCTGTAAGCACAGTACTAAGTTTTCTAACTCAGATTTGTAAATGTTATTCAAGTTAGATTAAAAAAAAAAAGTCCTATAAAAATGTCAGGCAAGATACACATATGAAACCGCCTTTGTGATAAGGGGCAATCACAGGTGACCACTGTAAGATTCTCTCTTAAATGCAGAAATTGAGTCTTTAAAACAAAGACATGGTAGGAATGGGGATAAATTACAAAGTTAACTCACTTGAAGTTTCTTGAAGTGATGAGTACAGAAAAGTTTATTAATTCCTGAGCCAATTTAAATTTGATCATACTTTTCCCCTAGATGTTACCCAGTTACAATGTAATAGATAATGTGTTCATTTCTGTCTGTAACTCCACTTCAGCATATAAGAAGCACACATCAGAAAATGTGCATTGCATTTGTGTGTTGTAATTCTTATGAAGCACTCTTACAGATTAACTTAATCACAGAAATCAGTGATTGACTAGGATAAGTGCTAGTTCATTTCTTTTGTAGGCTAACTACAAGCCTATTTTGTGATGAGTGGAAATGACCCAATTTAGTACCTATAGGTCAAGCATTTTGTTTTCATCTTTGTTCTGGTTCTACAAACTAGCACCATGCCCACCTCAAGACAGATACTTGAGTTATATTGGATGAATAATTGAATAGTTTACATCCTGTTATTACTGAAACACTTATTTTATTATTATATTCTGTGCAGTCTTAATGAAAAGCAGTGTTTCCCATTTTCATGTTCAAAATGAGAAAACCTGTCAAATACAGTTTTAGAATAATTGTTTTGATAATATCAGAAGCATTTAATTCACGTGTTAATTCCAAGATTCTTGGAAGCTGGCATTTTCTTGATCTTGGCAGAAGGGGTCAAGGATTGGTTTTCACATAATTGTCACGTGGCTAACCTATAGCAATTAACTGAAAGATGCATTTTGTTTTCAGAGATGTGAAAATACAAACTTTAAAAATGAATTGATGATATGGGATGAATGCAAACTAACTTTTCTCTATGAAAAAAATATTAAATGTATGTTGACTTTTGCCCTTTCCCTATCACCTCTTTTATAGCCATGTGACTGATGGTAAATCTCTGTTAAAATTCAGTGCAAACTAGCTTTAACTACTTCAATGTATATTTCTATATGTTTCTCCTTCTCAATTGCTCTTTCTCTATAACCCACATAATCTTTCAGAAGAAATATTTAAAATATATTTTTATTGATTTTGAGAGAGAGAGAGGAGAGAGAAACATTGAAGTGAGAGCAAAGCATAGATAGGTTGCTTCCTGCATGCCTCCTAGATTGAGCTGCAACCTGGGTAAGTGCCCTGGATGGAAATAGAACTGGCAACCTTTCAGGGCACAGGAAGATGCCCTACCATCTGAGCCCCACCAACCAGGGGAGAAATATTTTTTTTTCTTGATATCTTACTATATATCATATTTATGTATAGTACTTTTCTTCCTGTGTTCATGCAACAACACTTCATTATGGTGTTTTCTCTATGTCATTACTTAGTGATTTATACCACTTTTTAAAATGGTTTTATAATATGTCATAGTATGGTGCTACACTCATAGTAATATATATTTTGGGACTATTTACAACTTCTCCTTAGGAAAGCTGTGTTGCAAAGGCCACTGCTGATCATATGTCTTCAGTAGAGTACTAGTAATGAAATTATTGGTCAAATAATATGTTTATGACATTTTGTTACACAGTGTCTAATAGTCTTTATAAATTCTATATATGTATATTTTTATCAAAGGGTATGAAAACATTGATTTCTGATACTCTCACTGACACCAGATATTATGATGTTTTTATTGATATGTTTTCTTAGACATTTAAAACTAAAATGTTTTCTCTAACATATAGTTTACTAGAGTCCCTGGTGCATGAAAATTCATGCACTGGATGGGGGGTCCCTTAGCCTGGCCTGCACCCTCTCATAGTCTGGGAGCCCTCAGAGGCCAGAAGTGACCCGGTGATCAGGGGAAGGTGATGCCCCATCACACCTCTGCTGCTGCCACTGCCAGCAGGGCAAGCCTTGGCTGGCCCTGATTACCTGAGCCTTTGGCAGCCCTGGGCAGCTGGGCAGCTGAGCAGCCACCATCCAAGGCCTGCCTTCATCTTGGGCCAGCCCTGAGTGGCTGGGGGACTGAGGGGACTGGGGGACTCTGGAGGCAGACACGCGAGCAGCTGGGCCCACCCGAGGGCAGGCCTGCCACCTTGGTGGGGCTGAGGGGACTGGGTGCCACCATCTTGTGGCTGTGCGCACTGCCATCTTTGAGGGAGTAGCAGTCAATTAGCATATTCCCTCCTTATTGGCTTTGGGCACTGCCATCTTTTGCAATGGTGTGAAGGTCAATTAGCATATTTCCTCTTTATTAGATAGGATTATTGCCAAAGTCCTACTATTACTTTATATACTTATGCTATAATTTATACTCTTTCCTCTGTGAACCAACCCTTCATTTTCATCACATATTTTATTGTTTTTTAATATTTGTATATTACTAGTGGCCCAGTGCACGGATTCATGCACATTGAAAGCAATTAATTAGAAGAAATATTTTAATATCATTATTCGCCCTTTCACTTCTTGGTAGAAGTGTCAACCAAATTCATGATCGACAATGACAGATTGAAACACATGCATGCGATTGGCGCCAGTGAGAGCATTATATTTATTGTGCATGTACAAATCAACATTTATTTTTAAATTGCCAGTGCACATCATATGTACTGGCCAGCCAGTTGGTCAGTCAGATGGATGAACGGTTGGTCACTTAGCCTTTTATGTATATAGATGATTATCAAGCAATTATTTCCATTTCCCCCAAACAAGACATAATTTAAAGAATTATCACTTAACATCTATCTATTATGGTCCATGAGCTATGTCTTTAGAGATATTTTTGGCTTTTGCAGTGACTCTATGAGGAAGAGAGTATGAACGTTTATTTTACAGGTGAGAATTAAGTCTCAAAGGAGCTAAATATAATATCTAAGATCAGAGATAAAATGTGATAGATATTCATGCTACATGTAGAGAAGAGATACAGATAGAGTGACCCGTCATTCTGGTTTGCCCAGCCTTTTGCAGTTTTAGTGCAGTGTCTGAAAAGTGCTCAGACAAAACAAGATGGGTTTTCTGGATGAGGACATGTCTGCTAAATTGAAAAAATCAAATAAAGGCGGAAAATCATGAACTAAATTTTTAAAACAGACAGCTAGAGAGTCACAGAACAAGGGGTGGCACAGAGAACAAGGAGTGTGAGCTGATGAGAGAATGTCCCAAGTTGTAGGATCAAGGAGATCAAAGGCACTGAAGCAGGAAACAGCCTGAGAGGAGCCAGAGTTAAATCCAGAGTTTAGGCGGGAGTCAAATAATGGAGAAACGTGTGAGACACATTAAGGAGTTTACGTATATTCTTGAGTTATTCACAGAATTAGTGAAGTTTCAAATAGGGAATTAAAAAAAATAAGAATTGCATTTGTGAAAAATAACTTTAGAAGCAATATTTTTGGGCAGTATTGGGTAAGAAGTCATAGAGAAATGGACAACAAAATATACAGTGGTTTCTTATTTTTATTCCTTAAAACAGATTGCAATCTAGAATGGGAACTATATATGTAAACAAATGCATAATTATGAGAGCACTGGTAAGTGCTAGTGGGTATTCCAGATAATTAGTATTTTATAAAGAATGTATAAAGCTTTTATGTATATGTACGTATATATACACACAAATGCACACACACAGGCAAAAATTTTCCAACAAGGCATAGTATTTATAAGAAATAAAATTAAAAACCTGATAACGAGTTTTCTAGTAATGACATATTTTTTGTTAATATTTGTACATTTGAGAAAGAGACCTTAAATCACAGCCATTTTTCAAAATGGCAGATGGATTTATGATTTAGGTTTTATCAATGTAATGAAAACACTGGTAAAGATGACCAATATGGTATTTTTCAGAAACATAAATACTTTCCAGTCAAACAGACTGATTACATAGTGATTGCTTACTTACAGCATATAAAAATAAAGAAACACAATTGCATGTAGACAGAGGCAAAAATTGCAGAACTGATGGCTTTCATATATCTCTATTTAATGAATCAATTTTTGTGATATAAATGGATTTGTCACAGAGGCTTAATTTTGAACAAGCCACAAAATCTGGGCTTGAGTTGTGGTAAAATTTGATATTATTTATCTGTGTCCATATAGAAAGTCACTATTACCTAAATGATGAATGAATTTAAACTAATGTTTTCCTAGATAGATTCATATCCCTCTAAATCTTTTTTTCCACCCTGCTCTTACAACAATATGATATTTTGGTTCCAAGAGGAAAAACTAGATATATTATTCAGAATGTGTCAATTCAGGTCTTCAGACTCTTCTTAAAGTAACACTTTTGATCTGGTAACTGAGAATATATTGTATTTTATTCTGCCCCAGATTTGCCAGTGTTTTTGACTGTATTCCTTCTATAGCCTATCTTGAATGCTATTTTAATATCAGTTGTCCACTTATGCAATAAGATGTTATTCAGTTCCTACTATGTTCCAGACATTTTATAGGCACTAAGCATACAGTGACAAAATATGTAAAATACATTAAATATGGAATTTACAGTCTTCCAATTTTTGAGAGATAAAAAAAATTAATTACTTCAAAGAAGCATAGGAATAATTGGTAACATGATTTTTAGAGGCTTTTTATATTTTTTCTGCCCCTAACATGTTGGTGTTCCCTATCTTTGATTGTCTTTATTTCCTACTTTGTATACTTCTTCCTGGAAAACGTTATTTGTTATTCAGGACCAAGGTTTCAATACCTAAATGTATACTACTTTCTAATAAATCTGCAACAGATCACTGTACCACAATAACTAGCTGCCTACTGAATATCACTACCCTAACAGAATTCAAACTTTGCCCACTAAAAAATGAAATTAAATCTTTATCCTGCTCCATTTCTATCCCCTCTCCCCCTGCCATTTCTTCTCAATTCATCAGCAACAACCAAATCTGGTCCTTCTTCTTTCATTCTTATCATGACGATTGCCATAATTATCCACCAAATGGTCCAAGTTAGAAATCTGGGAGTCTTTTTACACACTTCCATCTCCCCTTAACCCTTCATATTTCCCCCTTTCCAAAAACAACCAATTACCTATGCCTTTGGCGTTCAAACTTCTCAGTATTGTTAGTTTCTTCACTTCTTTCGCCTAGTTTGGCCCTATTATTTTCTGTCATTATATACTACAAAAACTTCAAATCTACCTTTCTTAAGTGGTTCCAAATAATAATTTATAAACAAACAAACAAACAAAAACAACAACAACATACTTCACCAGCCTGACCTTTGTTCCAAACTTCAATAGGTTTGCGTTGCTTATAGCATAGAAACCCTGATTTACTCACAGACTCCTTGATGTGGTTATGGTTTGTCTGCCACCACCCGGGCCATGCTCATTTCCCGCCACTCCGTGGCTCAGAGTGCACGAGTGAGTGCTAGTGCAATCCCCGTGCAAGTTGTGTGCACTGACTGTGTGTGTGCTATTCTTCCTCCCTGAAAGGACCTGGCCCTCTTATGACTAGAGTGTTTGCACTTCTCCTTCAAGAATCACCAGAAATGTTACCGTGGCCTTTAAACTTCCACTCTCTCTGGTGAACTTCTCAGGTGCTCTTTTTTTGTTTCCAAAGTACCTTATACCTGGGACTGTGCGATGCTGTACCATATGCGGTAAGAGTGCACCTTGTCTCTTTCCTATAAATTCTCAAATCCCCACTAAAAAAAGTAGTACTTATTATAAAGCACGAAACCAATTGCTGAAAGAATAAATGAAATCTGTAATGTGATCTGTTTCATGTATGTATAGACACGATCTCTAGGCTTCTTACCTTTGTATACTTCATATGAGGACCCAGAAAATAGCACAAGCCTATGTCCACTGGGCACATAGTAGGCTTTCATTAAGTATTTGTTGGACAGCAGTATTTAGAGTCCAGGCTTTTCCATCAACTAAGTTTTAGTTAGTCATTTGTTTTTCTCAAGTCCTTTTTTTCTTATTTGTAAAACAAAGATGGCTATATATGTCATCTGAACCCCAAATGACTACTGTATGATTCAAATGAAATAATGACTATACAATATTTAGAAAATAATACAACTCAGTACATGTATTATTTAAAACACTCTGCCATTGATGTATTTGTCTTTAAAGAGAACTATATCTGAAACATATAGAGGCTTCTAGCCTGATCTAGTGTCTCCAGATAGATTACAAATTGATGCCTTACAATAGCTACAATAAGAAAAACCCTTCCTGCTAGAACTGCTAGAATTTAAAATCATATGAATTAATACTTCATCTGTGACAGTGGGAAGGGAAGCTCTCACATAAAACAGAGCCCTTGTTTATATATAACGATACCTTAATAAAGGATAATTAACTAATTATTTGAATGTTGTTGTTTTTTATTTTCCCTCCCATATAAGTGATGTTACTTCTAAAAAAATCCCATTGATCAATGAAAATGGTTCTTAATGGTACTCAATCTTTGTTTTAAAATTAGCACACAACACACATGAACATACAATTTAGAATACTAAAGATAATGACTTTTATCATTTATTATAATACTTAGTAGAAATCTACTAACAAAATAAACCAAGGGTAACATATTATATTTAATGCCCAATACAGATTGGACTTCATTTACATAGAGATATATTCTTGATTTATTTAAATCATTCTTCAGTTATAACCTTATTAAATCCTATATTTGTTGTATTCAGTTAAATCCTGTATTCAATTAACAGTTGAAATTTGAATTAAAGACCCCAAATCTTTTAAGCTACATGAAGTCCCTGAATAACATGTTGTAGCCATGACTTCTGAGTTATTTCTGAATTCTAATGTCTTCAAGTAACATATCTGAATGTCTCCATCTAATTAGAAATGGCAGTTAATAAAAACACTTAATATTATGTCTCCAACTACCAATTTATTCTACTGTTACATTTCAATAACCTGAGCCAAGCAAAGATTTACTTGCATATAAGTGGACTTGCCTATCATGATAAACAGCTGAAAAATACATATAAGCTGTATGAACCCAGCAGATTCCATCTGGTGAGCCATCTGTGTGAAGAGTCACAAAAATTATACCCCATCTGTTATTTCATTTTTGCTAAGATTGCCAACCTTGTCCTCACTCCATTGCCTAACTATTTTCCTTCCCTGTGGACCTCGTTTGTACATTTGCTTTTATTCCCTATTGGCACCATACATCTAATTTCCAAAGCACTCTTTTCATTTTTGAAAGGAATTAATTTATGCATTTAATTTATGCAACTAAGAATCCTCTTGGGAAATAAAGCAGATGAAAAGATTTGCAGAAACATCAGTGTTGTTAGAAAATAAGTGTTTTATTATAAACACTAATTTCTATATGGAAAAGCCTAAATGTATAACTTCTTGCCAAATTAATTAATTTTTTATTGTTGAAAATATAATGCTTACCTGATCATATCCCCCTTTCTAATCTACTCTCCACTCTACTACATAATACCACTCTCTAAAACATTCTTGTCTTACTCTCTTCAACAAATACTCTTCTATGGCTTTCCATATCTCCCCGAATAAACTTCTTTAATATTTCAGTACAAGTTTTCAATCTTCATCAAAGCTTTCTTACCTGCACCTTGTGGTTGTTGTAGGCACAGTCTATGCCAGTACTGCTCTCTTAGCACTGTTCCATCTTGTTCTAGCTTGTCATCATGGTTTTGCTTTCACACTTATTTATTTTCATGACAGTTTTTTTTTCCTTTATATCTTATATGCTTAAAGGATATTAAGCCACTGGAGAACTGGGACAGCACCTATTAGTTTTGTTTCTTTAACACAGAGCTCTAAGAACTGCCTACTTAAAATATTTCTGTTTAGCTCTGACTGGTTTGGCTCAGTGGATAGAGCGTCGGCCTGCGGACTCAAGGGTCACAGGTTCAATTCCAGTCAAGGGCATGTACCTTGGTTGTGGGCACATACCCAGTGTGAAGTATGCAGGAAGCAGCTGATCGATATATCTCTCTCATTGATGTTTCTAACTCTCTATTCCTCTCTAAAAAATCAATAAAATATATTAAAAATATTTCTGTTTAACATATGAATAAGAAAACATATTGTGATTCTATTACAGTGAAGATAAATATTAAAAGAAAAGATTGTGCTATCTTCAAAGGACACCCAAAGTATTGTGCTGTCTATAGACACCCAATAGAAAGGAAGTACTCTTGGTGAAGCAGACCCCCTGTCTTTTGACCATGGCTTCAGAACAAACACCAGCTGCATTTGCTCTTGAAATGACAGCATAATCTGCATACTTCCCCAGGGTTAGTCTTTGTTCAACTCTGCGGAGCTGAAACTATAGATAGAGGGTTCTCCAAGCTTAAGACATAGTCTTGTGGTATCAGACCATATCTGAGACCAGAGACCTTAAGAGAAAACAGCTTCTCTCTATCTATGTCTACATCTTTCTCTTTATCAATATCTAAAACAGTATACCTTTGTTTATATATCAATCTAATCTAATGAAAGAATAATATTGAAACTGACTATTTCTCCAGGATGCCTAAGCCATGTCCACCAGCCAATCAGAGTGGCTATATGCAAATTAACCCAGCCAAGATGGAGGCTGGCAGTCAGTCACAGAGCTAGAGTAAACAGGAGGCTTCCATTGCACCAGGAGTAAACTGTCTGCCTAAGCCGGCTGGGCCTCTCTCTGCTCAAGGCAACATAGTTGCAATTATGGAAGACATGGAGCTAAAGCAAACAGGAGGCTTCCATTGCAACAGGAGGAAACTGCCTGCCTAGGCTGGCCAGGCCTCTACTAAGGCAACATTGTTTCAATTATAGAAGCCACGGAGCTGAAGCAAACAGGAGGCTTGATTACCTGCCTAGGCCTTGGCTTAAAGCAACAGTGTATCAATTATAGAAGATAAATAAACCCCAGAAACCTGCCTGATTCCAGCCAACCTTGCTGGGACGTTGGGTCAATGGGAGCTGTGGGCAGCCTGAAAACGGCCCTCAGCTACACACCCAGGCTGCCCAGGCACCCCAGTAGGGACCCAAAACCTGAAGGGGTTGTGGGCAGCCTGAAAACACCCCTCAGCCCCTCATCCAGACTTGCCACCCCCCCATGGGGTGAGGGTCCACACTGAGGGGCTTGGCCAGCCTGCAAACAGCCATCAGCCCATTACCCAGGCTGGCCAGGCACACCAGCAGGTGGACATCCCCCGAGGGGTCCCAGACTGCGAGAGGGCACAGGCTAGGCTGAGGGACCTCCCCCCCAGTGCGCACATTTTTGTGCACCAGTCCCCTAGTTTATATAAAAATAAATGTATCAATAGAATTATGTCTTATATATAGATGCGAGCATAGATAGATATATACATAAATACTATTATAAAAATGGGACAATAAACCAACAAATAAGCACAATTATGAAGAATGCAGACCTTCGTTTGTAAGTAGAATAAAACCCCACCCATCTAAAGAACTGAGGTGAATAACTATATGTATGCAAGAAGAAAACTTCTCAATATTTTCATGTGTTCAATTGTAAAACAGTACTCAAATAATTCCCCAAATACGCATTTGATTGGAGAATTGGAGACACATAAAACAGTTACAGCAAAATCACAGTCTTAATAAAGAACAATAACTATTAAATCTCACACATTGATTCTTACCATGACCAGCTGCTCCGAGAGACCTTCTGTCACCACCGGCACTTTCTGATCCCTTGTTCTTAGTAGTCTCCGTGATATTTATTGTTATATGAAGCTTCATAATGCTTATTCCTACATTAATTTTAGTTTACATATTAAGTTGTTTATCTCTTCATTGTCTCTCTCCTTCACTAGAGCACAAACATCCTGAGAGTAGGGACGCTGTGCTGTTCCCCGGTTTCACCGTGTTTGGTCCAAGCCACCACTCAATAGATATATTATTATCTGAGAAATGAGCATAATAAATTCTGAAGGTATCGATTTTATTTATTTTTTCTATTTTAGGACAAATCCTAATACTGTAGTCTAAACTGAATTTGAACTCTTACTGAGTCAACAACTCTACACTCAATTTAGAGAGTGCCTTAAATTATTTTAAACAACCACATGAATATTGTTTACATAGTCCCAGCTTTTAAACAGATGAGTGAGCATAGCATGACAATAATTAAGAACACTCATTGTATTGCTCCACTACATATTACAAACAATAAAATATCTTCACCTTCTGGCCAGATAATTTTCTAGACCTCCAGAGGTATATTGTAAAGGTATTTTGTGGGCCAATCCTTTTAGCCTGTCATCTCCTAACTTCCGGTCTCTGTGATACTGGTGTCATTGCTCTCAATCACAAAAGTAGAAATCATGCCTTGATGTTCACCAATGGTGCCACTAACTCTGTTGAAGCCTACTCCAAGGTGGCATGGAATCTCATATTGAATTTCATTAAAGAATAGCCTCCATGCCCTGACTGGTTTGGCTCAGTGGGTAGAGCGTCAGCCTGCGGACTGAAGGGTCCCGGGTTCGATTCCAGTCAAGGGCATGTACCTTGGTTGTGGGCACATCCCCAGTGGGGGATATGCAGGAGGTAGCCAATAGATGTTTCTCTTTCATTGATGTTTCTAACTCTCTATCCCTCTCCCTTCCTCTCTGTAAAAAATCAATAAAAATTAAAAAAAAAGAATAGCCTCCTGCTGACTGTTCTGTTTCCCAAAATACAATCCCCCAGATTTCTGCTAACAGGTTCTACTAATTATAATAGTAGGAATTATGCGATTCTGTTTTCTTTGCAAATAAAGATGAGAGGATGTCTTTACTTGGCTAATAATACATCTTGACACATTCTGAGAAAGTGAAAGTTAGTAAATGAAAGATGACTTCACATATATAAAACTATTTTTATTATTCAAATATAATATTTTACTGGTTAATGTCCAATATTGGCATTGCTCAATATTGAGGGCCCTGATGTTTGTCTTGCGTTATTTCATAAACCAATAGTTTTTCCTTCTGAATGTATTAAAAACTGTTGGCAATAACTTATCAGAAGTGTTTATGCTCAATTTCTCAAGTAGATAATACTGGAAAAAACAAAGGAAACTTTTATTTGAAACTCATCTTTCATTTCCCATAGAGTTGCCTAAGGACTGAAGTCTATAGGCCTGATAGATGATTTGAGGAATTAAGCAATGGAGAGCTATGACCCTTTTGTTCTGATGCTGACCTTTCATCCTTTAAACGAACCTCTGTATCACAATATCCTTAGTCGAGTTCTTTCTTATGAGGCATTTTGTTCTCTCACATAAATCTTAGGGTGAATATAACTTAGTCTCAATCTGGGATGCCTGCTATAGAAAGTACTGTGACTGAGCAGTGCATTGAATCTTCAATGAATTTTAAAAGCTTTTGAATACAATTCAGTTTAAAGGGTAAACATGAAAGAACAGTGGTGAGCAGTCTCCTCGGGAGGAACAATATTCAAAGGCTCTTTGATGAAAACCAGGTGATCTTTTCCCCCTTTTCATACCTGGAGTGAGACAGCATAGCAAGCACTTCCACGACATGTCTAAGCCAAGCAAGACTGACATGCAGCAGCAGCCAGCTGTGACCCCAGGACTGTGATACTCTGGCATATTTGGTGGAATGGACTATGAGGTATCTCCTTTATTTAAGGAATTGCTATGACAGGTCTAGTTTGTCAGGTTTCAAATTCTCAAAACCCAGCACCTGTAGAAGTGTGATTTGTGTTAGTGGAAGAGATATGCAGTGCATCTAAAAATAATAAAACTATAGTGAGTTAGACAGGGTTAAGATTTGGTGTCGTGACACATTCAAGCAGCAGCATGGTGCCATCTATTGTTCTGAGATATCTGACAACCCATGAGGGTTTTAATAAAGGACTTTGGAGAAAAGTTTGGATGCTTCCCCAAGTACTAGTACCTTGTTGGTAAGGTATAACAAAAAATGTTTAGCTTACTGTGGGTTAGTGTGCCTCAGTCATTTGTAAAATAGAATCATCAACAAGGAAAAAACTGGACATTAACCAATAAAATATTATATTTGAATATTAAATGTAGTTTTATACAAGTCATTTTTCACTTACTAACTTTCACTTGCTTTCAGAATGTGCAAGATAATTAGCCAAGTAAAATAAAATATTATATTTGAATATTAAATGTAGTTTTATACATGTGAAGTCATCTTTCACTTACTAACTTTCACTTGCTTTCAGAATGTCAAGATAATTAGTCAAATTTCCTTGTTTGCAAAAAAACAGAAGCACATAATTGTAAATTGCATTTTTATTCTACATCTTTTATATACAAAGTGTAAAGGCATTCCTTCAAGATTTTTAAAGTAGAAAAATTAAGCACTAAAATAAGACAAGAGCTATATCACAGTAAATATATGACATTTGAAACCTACATCAACAATGCTACAGATTTGAGAGATCGTCCATATGATATTATTGTCACAGTCGAAAGGGGAAAAAAGACAATTAAACTGATGCTCTGTAAAAAAAAATGCTCAATATATCTGGAATACTATATTTTTTAGTTTATTTGGAAATACTTTTATTAGACTTATTTGCCATGCTTTAATGGGATATAAAAGCTTAAGCCTGTCAGGGAGGTATAAGTCAATGCCACTTAACTGTTAGATAATTCAGCATTGTTAATGATTTCATTTGAACTCTATTGATTCACTTTATATTTGGTGAAATGCTGGTACACATAATATATTTACCTATTAAGTTGTAGCTCCCAAATAATCATATATCATAATAAATCTACCTCGTGGTTTGAGGGAGAGTAAAAATGTATTGGAAGAGATAAATGCAATAATTATATGGTCATAAATTCATATCTAGTTATGTCTCTGTATTGTACTCCCACATAGACATTTTCAAAAGTAGATTCCTAGATTGTCTTTTCAGGAAGTTATATAGATAATCCATCTCCCCCAATCTAATTTCCAATTAAAGTTGTTGGAAGTTAAGGACTTAAAGTATAGAATATACTGGTTGATTATTAGTTATGTATCAAACTACATAGATACAAAATTTGACCAGTATATGAGAAAATTATAGTATAATGAGAAAAAGACATGTGAGTACATATTATAAGGTCACATAAAAATGCAGTAAGAGAATCCTGAAGAAAATGTTATGAGAAAAAAGTAAAGACTTGTGTGGTGGATACCCAATACAGTATAGAGATGATGTATTGTAGGATTGTGCACCTGGAGACTCTATTGAGATGCTTGCTAAATAGTAGTCAGTTTGATAGGAGCAGAGTCATTAAAGAAGAGGAGGAGAAAAGGAGAGACCTGAATCTATAGGTCTTTTTCTTTTACTAATTGTAAAAATAGAGACCATGGGGAAACTATTCGTTCAACTTCTGCAAAAATGGAGTTTACATCAACAGTGATTCAAATGTTTGTGGGAATGGTGATGGAAAAAGTAAAACAAAATAAAGAATAAAACAATATGGAAAGGAACACATTTTCTGGTGAGGTGAGTGGTCAGCCTCTGAAGAGATTCTGCAGAGAAGTTTTACAAACCTTTGTATGTTGGTATTGGGGGATACTGAGTCATGAAGTGACAAATACCATTGAAAAATAAAATAAAAAATTCTGTTTGAAGGCCAACAACAAAAAGTAATAATTAAAAAAATAAAACATTTGTGGGAAACAGGAGAGTTTTGAGGGTAGAGGAGGATTTTAGTTCATTATTGGACATATTGTGTTTCAAATGTCTATTAGACAACTAAGCAGAGATGTCAAAGTAGCCAGATATATGTCTGGATATAAGGAGAGGGGTATGCCCTGGATATAAACATTTGAGAACAAGCATACAGTATCAATAGTCATTAGAGTGGATGAAATTAACAAAGAACCAAATATAAACCAGAATTCAAGTAGACAAAAGAGAGTCCTGGACTACTCTCACATTAAAGTATCATGGAGGGAAAATGACAAAAGGCGGCTGAGAAGAAACAACCTAGGAAGTTAAAGAACTTGAAATCCAGGGGAAGGAAAATAGGGGAAGTGATCAACCAATGTAGAATAGGCTAATTTCTTTTGTTACAATGAGGACCACGAAATAACTTTATGTCCATTAACATAAAAGAGACAGATAATTAACTTGAGGATATTTAAAAGGTATTATAAGAATAATTTAGGACAGTAAGTAGGTGCAATTCTTTCAAGAAATATTGTTGCAAACATGAGCACAAACAAGAAGAAATAACTCTAAGAGGAATGAGAATCAAGAAAAATTTTTAAAGGAGAAAAAATAATAGCATGTTTGTCTGGATAGATATGAGGAAATCCATAAGATTAAGATAAAAATACTAATTATGCCCCACTGATAACTGAATTATGCAGTAAGTATGGAAATGTAGTTTTGCAAACTTATTTTTAGTCTCTTTTATGGTTCTTCCATTCTTCCAACTATTCTCCCCTCGACATATTCTCAGATGATGACCTAAAACTCACTCATATTAAGTTGAAAATAATTGAACAGCTATATTGTTCCTATTATATTGCTTTAAGCTCAAAGTATTAAGCTACATAAATGAAGATAGAAAGTAGAATTTTAAGGATAACCACTAGGATTATCATTTACTGTGCTAAGGAACAGACCAATCTTTGTTGACTGGATAAAGCTTGTCAGTGTTAATCTACTAGAGAGTTTGTCATAAACATGTAGATAAAGCCAGTCATATTTGTTGTTGCACAAAAGTTTGCTGATATTGGATATATTCAAGTAAAAATAATTAGATAAATAATGAAATGTATAACATATATCTTTTCAATCACAAAAAATGTCCTTTAAGTTAATGTGTTGAATACATGAAAAAATATGGCTTTTTAGAAAAATCACTTGAAAGCCATTTATTACAGTTGGCTAATTTTAAGTGACAAATTTTTACTGCCCTTTACCAGTCTCGTGTTACAAATGTTCTCAGTGTCTCTATTCTGGCTGCCAACATGGGTGCTAATTAGTATCAATTTTGCTAGTAATATTTTTCTCCTCTTGGGGACTGGATACAGCTGCTCACTAGGAAGAGAAATGAGATTCCCCCTCCTGATTTCTGTGGACCAGTGGACTGTGGTAATTGATTTTAGTCATAGCTAATCCAAGCTAGTTTAGAACTCCACAACTGACTGTATATCCTATTAGCGATCCCATTAACCATCAAGCTTGCCTAAGGTGACAAGGAAAACAACTCAATAGCACTGAGCTCAGCCACCATGGAAAATAAACTCATCTACTGTGGAGTGACAGGGCTCACTGGGGAGCTGGGCTTCTCTAGCTGAGTACATTTTTGGAAAGCTCTTTTCAAGCACTTAATGAAATGGAGTTTCTTTATTACTTTCATTTAAAAATACATTATGAAAGACACTTGGCTCTTCTTTGCGGCTGCCAAGTTTTGAATACCTGATTGCCAACCCCACAGCAGAGCTATAGCTAATGTCACATATTAGGAAGATGTGTCTTCATTTCAGTTTATGGCACTGAGTATCCAGGTTTGAAATTTGTTTATTGCAGAAAACAATGTTATCACCTCAGTATATTGTAAACAGAAGCATTTATCAAAACACCAGTGTCTGCTCAAATGGATAGAAGTTTGTTTTTAATATAAAAATGGAACTTTGATGATTTCTGTGAGATAAATGGATGAATAATTCTGAGTGTGAAAATTTCCAGATGCCGGAGTGCATCACCATCAAATTAAATATATCATTACCACCAAAGACTTCCCAAACATCCTCCCATAAATATTCCGCTCAAGTTAGCCTAGAACCTTGGAAACCACTTGATCCAGTCTGTGTTTTCCTCCCCATTTCTTCTTTATCATTGAACACCAACATCTCTCCCTTAGGACTGTCCTATCTGTTTTATTATTGTGACTAAATTCCTTTCCATTACATCCCTGAATTACAGAAGCTAAGTCACGATGGTATTGCTTGCCTTGAGTCCAGTGGTGCCCCATTTTGGTTTAGCCTGAGAAAACTGGAAAACCAGGAATACCTGAGTTTCACTCAGAGACATTCTGATGTGATTGGTCTGTGGTGTACCCCAGGCACTGGGCTTTTTAAAAGCTCTCATGTGTGTCTAATGATCAACGTTGGTTGAGAACTGTGCCTTGTCTCTCTTCAATATTGACATCAGAGTTATCACAACAGGATCCTCAAGTGCTAAGAAGTTAACAATGACCCTTTAGTTGCTATGATATCAGGTTTAAAACATGCCCCTGTGTTTTAAAGTCTGTCTTTATTTTAACCATATAGATAATAACAGTAATAATAATAATAATAACCTAATTGGATTTTTTAATACCTTGCACATTTGCTCTCCTTTAGCTATATTGACATACAAGGATGTTTGTAGCAGCTTGGCTTCTAATAGCCCAAAACTGAAATTAGCCCAGATTTTTGTGGACAAATGAATGGCTAAATGAACTGTGGCACACACATCCTGTGGAGTACTACTCAGTAATGGAAAACAACAACAACACACAAACCGTTGATACTTCCAACAACCTGGATTAATCACTAGGGAGTTATACTAAAGAGAAAAATGTTTAAAAAGTTATAGTGTACAATTCTATTTACATAGCATTTTTTGATGTGGCAACATTTTAGAAATGGAAGATACATAAGATACATTAGTGGTTTCCAGGGGTTAGAGACAAAGCAGGGATGGTAGAGGAGGAAAGATGAGGAATTTGGTCTGGTTATAAAAAGGTAAAACGGGCTTGTGTGATGGTCAAGCTGCTCAATGTCTTGACTGTGGAGGTGTCTACATGAGTCTATATGTGATAAGTTGCATAGAAGTTCTCACACACACACACACAACAGCTAAGTAAAACTGAAAAAACTCAGAAATCAGTGAATTGTATCAATGTCAATATCTTATAATAACATCATTGCACTCTGCTAGTATTTTAATTTGGAGTAATCAATTAATAAAGTGATATCAATTGTTTAGTAAATTAAATCTAAAAAAGGAAACATACAGTAGATTTTAGTTAGATGTTTTCCATAGAAAACCCTCCACTCGTAATGAGAGAAATGTCATTTGGCTATATTTTCGCCTTCTATGTAATATACTTAACTTTCTTTCTCTCATAACATTTCTGATTGAGAAACAATATCATACAGAAAAGAACATGTATCCTAAGGATTCAACTTAATAGACTCTCACAAGCTGAGATTTTACATGTCCATGTAATTGAAAGTCCAATAAAGAAACAAATCATAAATATTCCAGAATATCCTCTTTTCTTCCTTCTAGTCAGTATAACCTCAGGGGTAACCAGTATTGTTTTCATGTAAGTGCATTAGCCAATACATCATGCTTTATGGTTGGCTTATTTTGTTTAACAATGTTTGTTCAATTCATGCACATTCTGTGTGTCATGCTCTATTAAATTGCATTGGTGAATTTCAACAACTTATCAATTTTATTGTTGATAGACATTTGAGTGTTTTCTAGATGTGGCCAATATGTAGTGTTGCTATGGATATTTTTGTCTGTACTCTAATTAACATTTCCTGAACACCAATTTTCTCTACTCCTTGCCTGCATTACTTTTTAGATGTTATTTGGAAAATGACAGTTAACAGATCAGCAAAAGTGATCTCTTTCTGCAGATAGTAGCCAATCAAGAGGATCCATAAAGAAAAAATAATTCAGACATTCATTATTTAGTTTCCACATGGAAAAACATTATTTAATACCTAAGCCCTTAATAACCATTCCTATCTGGGTTGTATGAGAGAGAGAGTAGAAACATAGACACATAGAGGTTTAAACCACAAGAGTGAAAGAGGTGCTTCCTGTTGGGTGACAACAGAGACCCAACAGAGATTCCAAGAGGCTCTGCATTCTTTCTTTTAATATATATTTTATTGATTTCAGAGAGGAAGGGAGGGGAAAGAGAGAGATAGAAGCATCAATGGTGAGAGAGAATCATTGATTGGCTGCCTCCTGCACAAGCAACCAGGGCATGTGCCCTGACTGGGAATCCAACTGTGACACCTTGTTCATAGGTCAATACTCAACCACTGAGCTATGCTGGTTGGGTTCTCCATTCTTTATGATGCATACCTAGCAAGATAAATTCCTTGTTTGCTCTTAAATTCATAAACATCTAATGCAACTACTAGGAAAAATAATTATAAAAAATAGAGTGGAGCTCTAACCAGTTTGGCTCAGTGGATAGCGCATCAGCCTGCAGACTGAAAGGACCCACGTTCAATTCTAGTCAAGGGCATGTACCTTGGTTACAGGCACATCCCCAGTGGGGAGTGTGCAGGAGGCGGCTGATCGATGTTTCTCCCTCATCGATGTTTCTAACTATCTCTCTCCCTTCCTCTCTGTAAAAAAAAAATCAATAAAATATATTTTAAAATATACAGTGGATTGTTATCCTCTAGGTCTAGGTTATGATTTCTGCAATTTAGCACAGCTAATGCTATTAAAGGTCAAGGACAAATGGCACTAATGAAAAAACATTTACTTAGCATCTACCTGTTTAATCTGTTCTAAAAATGGCAAAAAAAAAAAAAGGAAAGAGCTAAGCATGATTCTTAGCTTTTAGGAAGAAAGTAAAACATAACCTAGTTTGAAAAATGACTAAGTATTTTTTTTCATTTTTAAAGTAATTTTCTACATTTTATTCAGTATTTTTAAAAATATATTTTATTGTTTTTTTACAGAGAGGAAGGGAGAGGGATAGAGAGTTAGAAACATCGATCAGAGAGAAACACTGATCTGCTGCCTCCTGCACACCCCTTACTGGGGATGTGCCCACAACCAAGGTACATGCCCTTGACTGGAATCGAACCTGGGACCTTTGAGTCCGCAGGCTGACACTCTATCCACCGAGCCAAATCGGTTAGGGCTCATTCAGTATTTTTATTTTTTTTTATTAAATTTTATTGAAGTGACACTAGTCAATATGCACATATAGGTTTCATGTGTGGATTACTAAATTACAAAATCTGTGCATAGAACCATGTGCCCACCTCCCAAAGTCAAATCTCCTGTCACCTCATATTAGGGACCCTATCTCCCCTCACCCCACAATGCTGTTTGTGTTCATTAATTTCAGTTTTACGTTCCACATATTAGTTAAAGTGTATAGTTCTTAACTTTTTCTGACTTATATCACGTCACATGTTCTCAAGGTCCACCCATGTTGTTGTAAATGACACTATTTCATACTTTCTTATGGCCGTGCACTACTCCATTTTGTATGTGCACCACATCTTCTTCATCCAGTCCTCTATCACAGGGCACTTTGGCTGTTTCCAAGTCTTGGCCACCACGAATAATGCTGCAATGAACATAGGGGTGCATATATCTTTGCATATAAATGATTTAGAGTTTTTTGGGTATATACCCAGGAGTGGGATTGTTGGGCCATAGGGTAGCTCTATTTTTAATTTTTTGAGGAATTGTCAGACTGCTTTCCACAGTGTTTGTACCAGTCTACATTCTCACCAGCAGTGAATGAGGGTTCCCTTTTCTCCACAACCTCTCCAACTTTTGTTTATACTTGTCTTGTTGATAATGGCCACTCTAACTGGTATAAGGCGGTATCTCATTGTAGTTTTAATTTACATTTCCCTTATTCCCAGTGAGGTTGGACGTCCTAAATAATGAAGAGCTAATATGCTAATTAGACTGAACAGCAGAATGACCGTCCAGACCACAGTCCCAATGTCTCTCTGGACGAAGCCAGTGCTGCAAGGGCCAGCCGCGGCTGCGAGGGGCTATGAGGGATGGCCAAAGCAGCCGGGGCTGTGAAGGCCAAGCTCCTTGCATAAATTTTGTGCTTCGGGCCTCTAGTCTTTTCATAAATCTTTTGGCTTTTTGAATGTTTCCTTGGGACAGTGTATTTTCAGGTCCCATACCCACTTTTCGATTCGGTTATTTGTTTGGTATTGAGTTTTATGAGTTATTTATATTTTTTAGAAATTAAACCTTTGGCAGAGCTACTGTTAGCAAATATCGTCTCCCACCTGGTTGGCTGCCTGTTTGTTGTTGTTGTTATTGTTGTTGTTTTTGTTGTTTTTGTTGTTGTCCATTTCTTTTGCTGTGCAGAAGCTCTTCAGTTTGATATAGCCCCATTCATTTATTTTTGCCTTTCCCGCCCTTGTCTTTGGAGTCATTTCCATAAAATGTCCTCTACCATCCAGATCCATTAGTTTGGTATCTATATTTTTTCTATGTGACTTACAGCTTTAAGTCTTATATTTAAGTCTTTGATGCATTTTGAATTAATTTTTGTACATGGGGACAAAATGCAATCCAGTGTCATTCATTTGCTTGTGGTTTTCCAGTGCTCCCAGCACCATTTATTGAAGAGACTATCTTTACTCCAATTTAGGTCAATGGTTACCATTATATTTGACTATAATGCATGTGTGTGAATGTGTGTGTATACATGCATACATATGTTTTATATTTAAGTGGAGGCCCAGTGCATGAAATTTGTGCATGGAGTGGGAGTGGGGGGGTAGGGATGGTGTCCCTCAGCCCAACCTGTACCCTTTCCAATTTGGGACTCTTGAGGGATGTCTGACTGCCCGT
Source organism: Murina feae (assembly GCA_004026665.1). NCBI lineage: Eukaryota > Metazoa > Chordata > Mammalia > Chiroptera > Vespertilionidae > Murina > Murina feae. The sequence continues at coordinate 26,726 of PVJC01007763.1, read as the reverse complement.
TTAGGCCCGATCCCACCACGGGCCTAAACGGGCAGTCAGACATCCCTTTCACAATCCAGGACTGCTGGCTCCTGACCTCTCACCTGCCGATAGACCCTAACCACTCCCCTGCCAGCCTGATCAATGCCTAACTGCTCCTGTGCCAGCCTGATTGCCCCATCTGCCTTCCCCCTGCCAGGATGGTCCCCCCCAACTGTCCTCCCCTGCAGGCTTGGGTCCCTCCCAACTGCCTTCCTCTGCCAGCCTGGTCCCTCCCAACTGCCCTCTCCTGCAGGCCTGAGTACTCCCACAACTACCCTCCCCTGCAGGCCTGGGTCCCCCCCAACTGCTCTCCCCTGCAGGCCTGAGTCCCTCCCAACTTCCCTCCCTTGCTGGCCCTCTTGTGGTGGCCATCTTTGACCACATGGGGGGAGCCATTTTGTGATGGTCAATTTGCATATTACTCTTTTATTAGATAGGATCACATGAATCTGAGATAAAGTTGGAAAAAACTTTATTCTGGCATTCTTGATCTCTACCTAGGCCTATTTTCCAGGAATCTTATATGTAAAAAATAATATATTTCATTTTTATAAAATTAATCTATATTATAAGAGGCCAGTGGCTGCAATGCCATAACAACCAAATTGATGGGTCTCATGGTGCAGTGGGTCTGGGTCTTGTGGTGTGGTGGGTCTAGGGTCCTGCCAGTGCGGTTCTGGGGTTCTGGGATCTAGTGCGATTTTGTGTGCTGGGCTTCTAGTCTAATGATAAAATTATCAATATACACTTCTATTTGAGTAAACACATAATTATATTTATTACACACATACAATATACTTTCCTTATAGTGAATTATTTTTCCCTCCTTTAATATTTGATATGTAAATTAAATATAATAATATAAACATTTTTCTTTATGACCTTCAGATCCAGTGTTAATCTGATTTATTTCATACTTATTAAACACCTTGATAAATATAATGTGACTTTAGGATAAGAATAAAATTTTTTCTAGAAAAGATACCTGCTCTTGTAAAGTGTTTTAAATTCTGAAGAGGAATTTTGGTCCATAGATGCAAAGCTAACATTGTCAGTACAGAGCAAATATCACTAACATTTTCATCAAATTTGTAGGTAGTATCAGTACAATATAATTCAGCAGTAGCTTTTCTAAAGCTTCAGCTTTGTATCATATTTCAAATTATGCAAGACTATTTTCATATGAAGGTGTAGAAAATACCTGGGGAATTATTTTCCAATTGTTATTTGCCAAGCTGTCATGGATTTTATAACTAAAAAATAAAAACATGAGTACAGATGCTATTAAATTCCTGAGAGACTAACCACCATGGAATCCTGAGATATTTGTTTAAGAGAGTTTTTGTTTACAATTTGAGTGCTTTTTTTCTAAAACTAATAAATTAAAATGTATCATCTTTGATTCTGAAGTGAAGAAAACTGCCCATATGACATATTTTCACAGATGAAAGAAAACATATGGGCAAGTGTCTCTTTGAGAATTACAAGCCAGCACAATATCTCCAAGGATAAGATTGTTAAAATTCTAATTTTGCTATAAGACATAAAAAGCATATGTACATAACTCATTGCTTAAAATATTATGAAAAAAACACAAATATATGCTACAGAAATCTATTATAAAAATGATCTCTAATAAGATAACCTGAATAAATAATATAATGGTAATGTCCCTTAATAGAACTGTGCCTTTTTAGGTAAAATTTGAATATTTCTTGACAACAATACATAAGCTGTGTGAGGGCAGAAAGCCTAAAATGCTTACAAAATATAACTTATTATTCAATTGCTGGTGTGCACAAAAAAACAAATGAATAGTCAGAAAACATTCTTACAACTTCTTGTTGCCACCTGAATTGTGGTTTTAGCTATAATTTTAGGCACATGCACATTTGAAGAGTTCATTCTTTGATAGCTTATGTTATTTGGCTCTGTCTAAAATTTATTTTAGTCTTTTATTATAGTATAAGAAGATTTTCCATTAATGAATGAAGCTTCACCCATTTATATTATTACTAGGGGCCCAGTGCACAAAAATTTGTGCACTCAGGGGGAGGGTGTGGGTCCCTCAGCCCAGCCTGCCCCCTCTCACAGTCCGGAACCCCTCAGTGGATGTCCTACTGATGGCCCCAGTCTGCCAGGCGCCGTGTGTGTGTGTGTGTGTGTGTGTGTGTGTGTGTGTGTGTGTGACCACTGGGGGCCTGCCCCCAGCTGCATCTGAGGCTCAGAGCAGTTGTCCTGTGTGTGTCTACCTGCTGGGGGCCTGCCCCCAGGCACACCGTGGAGGCTTGGAGCAGGCATCCCTCTGTGTTGATCTCTGAGACTCCTGCCATCCCCTGCATGTTGTTCTATTTTTTAATCTGTAGCCAGGGCTGGGTGCTGCCTGCCTGCCAGGCTTGCCTGCTCCCCATCTTGCTTCAGCCACCGGGAAGCTGGGAAAACCCTGCATGTTCATTGCCTTGGGCTGGGCCAGGCTTTCCTGCTGCTCCCTGATCCCCCAAGGGGACTGGGAAGCAGGCAAGTGCTGCCTGCCCTGCCCCTAACGTTGCTTGCTCCGTGGCTGCCAGCCTCCATCTTGGCTGGGTTAATTTGCATACAACCCTCTCATTGGCTGGTGGGCATGGCTTAGATGTCTCAGAGAGATGGTTAATTTCCATATTACTTTTTTATTAGAGTAGATAGTAATGAGAATGTCTTTTTTTCTGTTTTTTTAAATATAGTATTTTATTTTTATTTCTCCCTATTATATATATCATATTTTCATTATTTTCATTTTATGCGATGTTTTAGAAAGAATATTAGCCTTTATTATGTCCTAAGAATGTTTAACTTTTTCCAAAACTTCAAAACATGAAAGGACATTTTCACTTTAGGTGTTTGTATATATGTGTGCATGCTAATATGCACATATTCCTGTCCAACCTTGTAACATTTATAGATGCTATGTGGCATGTTTAAACATGTTATGCTATAATTTGGTACAACCGGACCAGCCTGTGGCTAAAATGCATGTATAGATTCAATTCTTACTCCAAATCTCATTTCTAGCACAGTTTTTAACCCAGGATATTTTCTTTCATTTATTATCTCTTCCTGTTACCATCAGCTTAAACATTATAATTTAAGGAAGTATTATAAATGAAAATCTTGGCATAAACATCTCTCGGATCTTTACCTCCCTCCTTTTTCTTATGCAGGGCCTTGTAGAGAAGTAACTATGTCCATAGAATCCTGTCTTTCTCTTTCCATTTGCCTTCTGCAATTTGCTGTCTCTGATTAGATGCACAAAAATGAGCTAAATATGGACTTTGGGCATTACATTTTATCAGTCTCACTATACAGTATCTTATATATAGAAATCAGTATTTGTTTTCAAATTTTCTCTGTTACAAACTCTAATATTTCAGTCTAGTCATAGATGATATATAGATTCTCATTTTTCCATTGCTATTACAATAATTTCTATTTCTGAAACAAAACAAATCTATGCCGTGTACTGGATACAAGGAATTCTTAAATTTAATTGACCTAACTTATCATATTAGCTAATTTTTTCTTAGTTTCTGAGAGGTCGTTTTTTGGTCTTAATTTTTTTTTGTTATTATGTTACTAGTGGTCCAGTACATGAATTCGTGCACATTGAAAGGAAATTAACTAAAGGAAATATTTTAATATTGCTATTTGCCCTTTCTCTATAATAGAAGTGTCAAAGATGAAAGAAAATTAGTAAAATGTATATAAAAATAATATATAGATTAATAAAAAACAGTAACAACATGATATAACAATGAATATATTCCATGAAATTTTTACTGTTAGAATCTTTATCATTAACTTTTTAAAAATATACCGGGTATTCTAGAAAATTTATATCATTTGGAGAAACTTTGCCTTTGCTACATTGAGTAAATTTTCCATCAGATGGGTTTTCATCAGGGAAATTTAGGGATAGGCAAAATTGACATGTAATAGTTATCCACCACAACTATGTTCAATAATTGCATCCTCATTTACCTCATTTTCCCTATGAAGGCAGTTCCTACCAGTATTGATAGTACTTGTTGAAGACTGTTCTTCAGACATATTCTGTTTACAATGTTGCTTTCTTTCAGCCTTAGAGGTATATTGTACCAATAGTTGGTCTTCAGACATATTCTGTTGACAATTTTGGCTTCAGAATACCAACAAAAGCATGACATCATTACCCAGAGTCCACAGCCTCTGTTTGCAGGCTGGGCTGGGCTGTGGGCCACACTTTGTGCCATGGCAGCATCAGCTGCAATTTAGTGGGCTGTCACTCTGGGGTGGTGGGGGAAACCAAGGGTTGCTTTGTCGGCACCAGGTCCATGGTGCTGTTTCTCTACGCGCATCACGGCAGCTCCTGCATTGTGCATCTGCCCCCTGGAGGTAAGTGCACATCATAGTGACTGGTCAGACAGTGGGAAGGACACTTAGCATATATATAAATACACACACACACAGACACACATACACACATATATATATTCTAATAAAAGAGTGATATGCAAATTAACCCTCACTCCATTACACCCACAAGCCATGCCCACCAGCCACACCCACCAACCAATCATGAGCAAATATGCAGATTAACTCAACTAAAGATGGCTGTGGCCACTGAGCTGGAGTTGCCCCGGACAATGGAGGAAGCCAGGGTCCTGTGGGCCCTGAGCTCTACTCAAGGCTACAAAGTTTCAATTATAGAAGATAAACAAACCCCAGATACCTGCTAGGCTGGGACCTTGGGTTGCCAGGGGCAACCCAGGCTTCGAGCAGGGGACCAAGGCAACAAAGTTTCAATTATAAAAGTTAAATAAATCCCATCTACCTGCTTCCAACCAGGCACCCCAATAGGGACCCAAACCCTGAACGGGTTGTGGGCAGCCTGAAACAGCCCTCTGCCCCTCATGCAGGTTGACCAGGCACCCCAATAGGGTCCTGAACCCTGAAGGGGCTGTCGGCAGCCTGAAATGGCCATCAGCCCCTCACCCAGGCTGGCCAGGCATGCCAGCAGGTGGACATCCCTTGAGGGGTCCCAGACAGCACGAGGGCACAGGCTGGGCTGAGGGACCCCCTTGAGTGCACAAATTTTTGTGCACTGGGCCTCTGTGTCTATATATATGGAGAGAGAGAGAGAGATTATGAATTTTTTGTTGTTGTTTTTATTGGGACAATCCGTATTTGGGAGCTACTAAATAGACAGTTTTGAACCAGAAATAGACAAGTATATTGAAAATTATTTTTTACGTTAGCTTTCCATTTCACTTTTTTAGAACTTCTTTTCAACTACTTAATTACTTTGGAGAAATATTTTTTTTGACCATGACTCCATGAAAGCAATTATAAAAAGATGAACTGAGGATTTCTTATGCTTGAGTGATATTAAGCTCTACATTTCAGAATACCTTTAGAGCAAACAGTGCAAACAGACAAATTGCACAAACCAATTAACCAATAAATAATAAGGATATTGAGGAATGATTTAGAGAGGCCGCTTTATCTTGACTCTAGCCAAGGACATAATTCTGAAGAACAACACCAGTCCTAACAGATCTCAAGTGGTTCAGTCCAATCCATCAGATGAAAAGTTTACATAGGAAATTGCCTGAAGCACTCACTTGCCTCCAGTATGCTGTGCTGCTGATGCCTCTTAAAAATGTCAGGGATAGTACACAGACAGGCATGATTAAAGTGCTCTACTCAGGGTTAATTCTGGCAAAAAGTATGTCAACTGTCATAACTAGATGCCCTCCTGAATGTTCTCACCTCTAATGGATTTCTGGTGGCATTGAGTTCTCCTTTTTTTTCCCCCATAACCATATGTTCTAAAAAAAGGTAGGAAGATAAATTCTGAATAGAGAGAAAAGTATTTTCTAGTATGTTTACATTTATATACCTTATACATAGCTATGCTTTGTGTCAAGGCGATTTTTTTTTGAATGAATAATGCTGTCCAATAAGAAAGGAGGAAAAAATTAATTGATATTTCCTAGGGTTTTTAGCTAAAAAGCAAATGCAAAGGCCAAACACTATCGTTAACATTCATTATGTGTCTGATTATGGTGATCATGTCAAAAGAGAGACATTCCCATGAATTTGCATTGTTCACATAACTGTTGACAGAAAAAAATTAACTTTGCATGTCTGAATAAGATCCCCTCCCCCCACCCAAATCCAGCTGCCTCATTATCTGATGTATTTGATTAAGCTCAATTATCACAGAATTATTATTGTCACTCTATGCTAACATGAAATGCCCATTCTCCACAGATCTGAGAGCAATTCATATGAAATGTAAAACTTAGGAAGACACATGAAAGTATTTGAAGGTTTGCAGTGAATGTATAAATAACAATGGCCTGTATTTTAAAACAGCAGTCTCTTGGAAACCTTTAGATATTTCACATCAAAAGATTATAATAGCACTACTATAATACAGATTATAATGATATCTACTAATGTACAGATATATCTATATGCAGAGCTAAAATATTTATTAAAAATATGTTTAACTGTCACTTAAAAAAAAATCTTCATTAATCAGACAATTGAACAAGGCCTTCTAGGATTGTGGTTTTTTGGGGTTTGTTTTTGGGGTTTGTGTGTGGTTTTTAAAGTATTTTGGCAAAGTAAATGCACAGAATAAATTGATATGCTTATTTTGATTCACAATCTTTCAATATTTGGAAATATAGTATGTGGGTCTTAACTTATAAACTTGCCCCAGACATGTACTTGCAAGGAGCATTTCTGAGTTTAAATTTAGAATTATCTGACTTCTCTTTGCTTAAGCAAAATTGCAGTTTCACAGGGAAGGGCAGATCTGAGTGTGCAGACCCCAGGGTCCCTCTTCCCTCCTTGTCTGCCCCCCTCCACCGCCTAAGACTTATGTGCTTTTCCCCTTCTTTGTATTTACAACATTCTTAGAAGTTGTTAGGTCTAAATGGAAATAAGTAAATATATGTATAGAATATTCCCATGATTTAAAGAGATACTATTTATTACACATCTAAAAGAATGGCTAAAATGCACAACACTGGCAATGCCAAATGCTGGTGAGAATGTGGGAAGGTTTATAATGGTGTATTACAGTGACTTTCAACTTTTTTCATCTCATGGCATACACAAACTAATTCTTAAAATTTTGTAGTACACCAAAATACATACTTTTTGCAGATCAGGCAAAAAAAAAATAGCTGTAATTTTTATTAATTTACACCAGACCGCCATTGTTGTTTTGGCTGTTGCCTTTTTTTTAATAATCTAAAGGAAAAGAGGTCAGTGTCCCTGACTAAATAATCAGATGTTGTGTGTTTTAAAAATTCTTCAGGCACATAGGTTGAAAATTGCTATGTATAGAAAAGTATACTTTGGAAGACAGTTTGATGGTTTCTTACAAAGCTAAACATAGTCTTATTATACAAACCAGAACTTGTATTCTTAGGTATTTAGCCAAATGAGTCTAAAATATATTTACACAAAACTCTGGACATAGTAGGTTTATTAATAATTGCCAAAACTTGGAAGCAGCCAAGATGTGCATCAATAGATGAACAGATAAAAAATTGAATCTATACAATAGAATATTATTTAGTGATAAAAATAAATACATTATTAAACTACAAGAAGATATGGGAGAAACTTAAATGCATATTGCTAGGTGAAATAACCCAGTCTGAAAATGTTATACATTGTATAATTTTAACTGTATGACATTGTGGGAAAGATAATCAATAAAGACAGAAAAGATTAGTGATTGCCAAAAATTGGGGTCAGGAAGAGGATAGAAATAAACAGGTACAGCAAAGAGGACTTTTAGGCCATTGAAACTATTCTGTATGATTCTGCAATAGTGGATACATGATGTTATGCATTTAGCTAAATCCATAGAACTATATAGTGCAAAGAGTGACCCCTAATGTGAAGTTAATTATAATGACTGAATATCAGTCATTTAATGTAATAAATGTACCACACCCATGCTTGATATACACAATAGGAGAAAATGAAAGTGGAAAGAGAGATCATATGAGAAGTCCATATTTTCTGCTTATTTTTTTCTAGAATACCAAAAATACTTTAAAAAATAAAGTATGTTAATTTTGAAAATCCCAAGATTAAGAAGAGTACATAAGGAATCTACTCTAATAAAAGACTAATATGGAAATTAACCATCACTCTGAGACACCTAAGCCATGCCCACCAGCCAAGCCATGCCCCCACCCAGAGTGGCTGTATGCAAATTAACCCAGCCAAGATGGAGGCTGGCAGCCACGGAGCTGGAGTAAACAGGAGGTTTCCGTTGCACCAGGAGTAAACTGTCTGCCTAGGCCACCTGGGCCTCTGCTCAAGGCAACATAGTTTCAATCATAGAAGCCACGGAGCTAAAGCAAACAGGAGGCTTCCTACTTGCCTAGGCCTATGCTCAAAGCAACAAAGTTTCAATTACAGAAGATAAATAACTCCCAGAAACCTGCTTCCAGCCAGCCTCACTGGGACTTTGGGTCAATGGGAACTGTGGGCAGCCTGAAAACAGCCCTAAACCCCTCACCCAGGCTGCCCAGGTACCCCAGTAGGGACCGAACCCTAAATAGGCTGTGGGCAGCCTGAAAATGGCCCTCACCCCCTCACCCAGGCTGGCCAGGCACCCCAGTATGGACCCAAACCCTGAACAGGCTGTGGGCAGCCTGAAAACAGCCCTCAGCTCCTCAACCAGGCTGGCCAAGCACCCCAGTATGGACCCAAACCCTGAAGGGGCTGTGGGCAGCCTGAAAACAACCCTCAGCTCCTCATCAAGGCTGGCCACACCCCCATGGGGTGAGGTTTCCCACTGGGTGGCTTGGCCAGCCTGCAATCAGCCATCAGCCCCTCATGCCAGCAGGTGGACATCCCTTGAGGGGTCCCAGACTGTGAGAGGGAACAGGCCGGGCTGAGGGACCCCGTGAGTGCACAAATATTTGTACACCTGTCCCCTAGTAACAAAATATTTAGAACTACATTATTTACATATACCCAAGGCAAGAAAGATTGTTAAGCAAACAAAAGTTATATAATTTGCATGTTATATTAAGATAGATGATACATGATAGATGATAATCAGTTAATAAAAATAAATAATCCAAACCTGATCTAATTTATCTCCTAATGATAGACGGTAGGTTGTTTCCATGTAAGTGATACCATAAATTTTGCTGGGATGAATTTTTTCATATGTTTCAACTGTAATTTTGTTGAATGTTGTTTTTTATTGTTGTTTTGTCTTTTGTGAGTTTTTATGGATATACTAGAAGCCCAGTGCATGGATTTATGCACCAGTGGGGTCCCTTGGCCTGGCCTATGCCCTCTTGCAATCTGGGACTCCTCAGGGGGGAGGGGGGTAATTGGACTGCCGCTTTCAGCCTGATCCCCACAGGCCAGGCAGGGGGACCTCTCCCCTCCCCTCCGTGCACCAGTCCCCCCACTGGTGGTAAGCACACACCATAGTGAGCCCCCCACCATAGTGAGCAGTCAAACTCCTGGTTGAACAATTTGCATATTAGTCTTTTATTTTATAGGAAAACTAGAAGTTGACTATTTATCAATTAGTCTTCAAAATGCACAAAGTAATCTCTAGTGTGATTTATACTTTTGTCAGAAATATATAAGGAATAAGTTTGCTGATAATTTTGTTTCTACAACTTGCAAATATATTTCTATATTTATGGTTCAAGGTTTGCTGATGACTTTCAAGGGAGGTGACAGCAGACTTAGAAGATATAAATCCCTAGTTTCTCAAGGGCAGAATCAAAACTGCATTACCAGTAATCTCTAATCAGCCCATTTTTTTTTTCCATTTTGCAGAAGGAGTTCACAATTTATCTATATTCCTGTATTAATGAGAAACTTGCAAGTATAAAATGATAAACAGTAATGGGGGTATTTTAGGAAAGTGTTAACAAACATTAAGTAACCAATTTGCCTAGATGCTCCTAGGATGCAATTCTTCTTTAAGAACTTAATTTTAGTACAGTGGAGTAAACATTTCCTGATATATCTTGTAGTGATTGCTTCTGACCTACTATTTGGCTGTTTCATTTACATAACATTTTATTTATTTCTCTAATCTGGTTTTTGCTACATGTATTTCTTGGATAGCTATTAGTTTCTTATTACTTTTAGCCTCATTCTCTCTCTCATAGTAATAACGTAAGTATGGATTCCTATTTCCATATGAATTTCATTCTCCAACATATTTTGGATTTGCATAAAGAGAAAGTACCTGCAGTAGTTTCAAACATGTCACCCTGAGTTATTCCCAATATGTTTACAATATACTTGACTTACTGAATAAATAGCTCTTGTTCTTTAATATCACTCATTCATTAAACAGAGCCAGTTCTGAAGCATCCGTTTTATATAAAAACTGCTGTTTGAAATTTTAATCCTGCTATTTGGCTTCTGTAAATGTTTGCTTGAAAATAAGACTACTCCCATTTCAGAGAAGCCATTAAACCTTCCCCAGACAAAGTTATCAGTGCTGGCACCAGGCCAAGCCTTTGGTTGAGGTCTCAAAGACCTAGCACATAGGGGCTCTTTAAGAACTTGCAGAGGGGACTGGAAAATACCATATTTGGGAGACAAAGAGGGCAAAATGGTACAAATACAGGAAACTTCCTATGTGACTTGGCCCAGAATTCTATAGACATTTTTCTCTGGGCCCACACGTAATAATAATAATAAATGCAACTCCATCTCTCCGTGTTGCTTGGTTCTCCTCTGGTTTTCTATAACAGTTCAGAGGGCAAGTTACCTGTGAAGTTACACAGGTTCCCAGGCATAGAGTGTTTACTGCTTTGTGGTTACCATGTTGAAATTCTTAATAATTTTTGAAGAAGGAGCCCTGCATTTTCATTGTGTACTTGGCCCTCAAAATTAAATAGTCTGTCTAATATTTGTAGATTATACTAAGTAAATGTAGAAGCATAATGGAAGGATACACACAAATGTGAACAATAGTTACCCTTAGAAGGTGACATGATGAATGATTTTAATTTTATTTTCATCTTTCTTCATTTGTTTATTTACATATTTTATTGCTTAAAATACTACAAAGAGTAGTACATATGTCTCCTTCCCCCCACTTGATCTTCCCCCGGTCTCCCCTACCCCCCACTGTTTTGTGTCCATTGGTTATGCTTATATGCATGCATGAAAGTCCAACCCTCCTCAGCCTTCCTGTTGTAGTTTGACAGTCTGTTTGATGCTGCTCTGCTTCTGTATCTATTTTTGTTTATCAGTTTATAATGGTCTTTATTACCCATAAATGAGTGATGTCATGTGGTATTTTTCTTTCATTGACTGGCTTATTTCACTTAGCATAATGCTCTCCAGTTCCATCCATGCTGATGCAAATGGTAAGAATTCCTTCTTTTTTACAGCAGCATAGTATTCCATTGTGTAGATGTACCACGGTTTTATAATCTACTTATCTGCTGATGGGCACTTAGGCTGTTTCCAAATCTTAGCTATGGTAAATTGTGCTGCTATGAACATAGGGATGCATATATACTTTCTGATTGGTGTCTCTGGTTTCTTGGGGTATATCCCTAGAAGTGGAATCACTGAGTCAAATGGCAGTTCCATTTTTAAATTTTTGAGGAAATGCCATACTGTCTTCCATAGTGGCTGCACCAGTCTACATTCCCATCAGCAGTGCACAAGGGTTCCTTTTTCTCCGCGTCCTCTCCATCACTTGTCGTTTGTTGATTTGTTGATGATTGCCATTCTGACAGGTGTGAGATAGTACCTCATTGTTGTTTTGATGTGCATCTCTCGGATGATTAGTGACTTTGAGCATGTTTTCATATGTCTCTTGGCTTTCTGAATGTCCTCTTTTGAAAAGTGTCTATTTAGGTCCTTTGCCCATTTTTTTGATTGGTTTATCTTCCTTTTGTTAAGTTGTATGAGTTCCCTATAAATGTTGAAGATTAAACCTTTACCAGTGATAACATTGGCAAATATGTTCTCCCATACAGTGGGCTTTTTTGTTGTTTTATTGATGGTTTCTTTTGCTGTGCAGCTTTTTATTTTGATGTAGTCCCATTTGTTTATTTTCTTTTTAGTTTCCAATGTCCTAGGAGCTGTAACAGTGAAGATATTGCTTTGGCATATGTCTGAGATTTTGTTGCCTTTAAATCCCTCTAGTATTTTTATGGTTTCCCGTCTTACATTTAACTCCTTTATCCATTTTGAGTTTATTTTTGTGTATGGTGTAAGTTGATGGTCTAGTTTCATTTTTTTTGTATATATCTGTCCAATTTTCCCAACACCATTTATTGAAGAGACTGTCTTGATTCCATTGTATGTTCTTGCCTCCTTTGTCAAATATTAATTGAGCATATTGGTTCAGGTCAATTTCTGGGTTCTCTATTCTATTCCATTGGTCTATATGTCTATTCTTGTGCCAGCTCCAGGCAATTTTGAGAACTGTGGCTTTATAATACAGCTTGACATCTGGTATTGAGATCCCACCTACTTTGTTATTCTTTCTCAGGATCACTGCCACTATTTGGGCTCTTTTTCTATTCCAGATTTATTTTTGGAGAGTTCATTCTATGTGTATGAAATATGCCATTGGTATTTTAATGGGGAATGAGTTGAATTTATAGATTGCTTTCGGTAGTATGGACATTTTAATGACATTGATTCTACCAGTCCATGAACATGGTATGTTCTTCCTTCTGTTTGTCTTTCTCTATCTCTTTTTTCAACATCCTGTAGTTTTCTGAATAAAGGTCTTTTACCTCTAGTTAAGTTTATTCCCAGGCATCTTAATTTTTGTGATGTGATGGTAAATGGGATTGCTTTTTTAGTCTCTCATCTTTCTTCATTTTTTTAATTTCCTGATCCCTAGAGATAAGAAAGTATAAAAGATTCCCAGAAATGTCTTGGAATTCAACAAATGAAATCTATGAGATCTTTGTGTTGAACTAAAAGATTTTGTTGTTATGTAATAGGCAAGATATTTTCATTTATAATGGTACTAGGGGCCCAGTGCACAAAATTTGTGCATGGGAGGGTGGGGGTCTTTCAGCTCAGCCTGCCCCCTCTCACAGTCTGGAACCCCTCAATGGATGTTCTATGATGACCCCAGTCTGCCAAGCACCTTGTGTTTGTGTGTGTGTGTGTGTGTGTGTGTGTGGCCACTGGGAACCTGCCCCCAGCCTCATCTGAGGCTTGGAGCAGTCTTCCTGTGTGTGTCTATCTGCTGGAAGCCTGCCCCCAGGCATACCATTGAGGCTTGGAGCAGGCACCCCCTCTGTGTTGATCTCTCAGACTCCTGCCCTGCCCTGCATGTTGTTCTCTTTTTTGAGCTGTGGCAAGGGCTGGGTGCTGCCTGACTGCCAAGCTTGCCTACTGCCCATCTTCCTCCCGCCATCAGAAAGCTGGGAAAACCCTGCCTCATGGTCAGGTCAGCTTTTTCCTGCTCCCCGATCCCTAGAAGGGTCCTGGGAGCCACCAAGCAGATCCCCAGCCCCCAAGAGCTTGCTTTCCCGCTCCCTGGTGCCCCCCCAAGGGCCTGGGGAGCCGCTAAGCAGGCTCCCGACCCCCACTGCCTCTTTTCCATTCCCGGGTGTCCCGCAAAGGGCCTGGGCAGCTGCCAAGCAGGCCGCTGACCCCCCGCCACCTCTTTCCTGCTCCCCGTCCTGCCACCTTGCTTTTCCGCTCCCCAGTGCCCTGCAAGGGGCCTGGGAAGCCCACCAAGCTGGCTCCCGGCCTCCACCGCCTCTTTCCTGCTCCCTAGTGCCCCACAAAGGGCCTGGGCAGCTGGCAAGCAGGCCGCCAACCCCCGCCGCCTCTTTCTCACTCACCGGTCCCGGGTCCTGCGCTGTCTTGCTTTCCACCCTGCAGCCGCTCTGTGGCTGCCAGCCACCATCTTGGCTGGGTTAATTTGCATACAGTCGCTCTGATTGGCTGTTGGGCATGGCTTAGCTGTCCCAAAGGGATGGTTAATTTCACTATTACGCTTTTACTAGTTTAAATGGATAATATTATATTCAATAAAATTGAACTTCATAGAAAAAGATATACAGTATGTAATTATCTAAGCCGCATCAATAAATGATAGGCCCCACCAAAATTTTCCAAAAATTCAGTTTTCTCATGGCACCAGCTATAACTTCTATTTATCCTGTTTTCCCTAAACATCCTCTATTTTTCTTTATTTTTCCCTATTCCACACATACCAATTCATGGCCTTTAAAAAACTCAATTCTGAAAACCAAAAGAAAATTAATAAGAGAAAGCATTTACAATTATTTAGAGAACTGTGTAGTATCTTAGTTTAAGTGTGCAGAAATAGTAGGTCTGCAACAGCTGATAGATTTATTTTCCATTGTTATTTTACAATAAAACTGTATTTTGCCCCCAGAGTGATAAGATTCAGAAATTACTTAAAAAAAAAAAAAAACCCAAACAACCAACGACACAGAAGAGAAGCAGAAGGAAAGATAAATGTTTTGCTTTGTTTCTTTTTTTGTTTATTCAAATTGCTATAGTCTTTAAGGGTAAATATGCCAGACATTGTTTTTTACTCATTTTCACTTTTCTCTAAGACTTGAAAGCAATTTATCTTAATGTCAGGACATAAAACTAAACAAAGAATGTGAGAGCAAATTTGCAACACTCTCTCAATCTTCCCCTGGAACATTATGTAAAAGACAGATATCTAAGGGGGAAGTTATGTAACTTCACATTCCGTTTTTACAAATAGTCACCAATCAGGATATTAGACAAATTGTTTTACCATTCTTGCCCTAACCGGTTTGGCTCAGTGGATAAAGCCTCGGTCTGTGGACTTAAGGGTTCCGGTTTTGATTCTGGTCAAGGGCATGTACCTTGGTTGCAGCACATACCCAGTAGGGAGTGTGCAGGAGACGGCTGATTGAAGTTTCTCTCTTATCGATGTTTCTAACTCTCTATCCCTCTCTCTTCCTCTCTGTAAAAAATCAATGAAATATAAAAAAAAATTGTTTTATCATTCTTAAAGTTACAAGAAAGAAATGAAAGACTCACTATAACTTCATTTAAAAGGGTAGCCCCTAGTATCAGAGTGTTAAGGTCAAATCCATACTTGTGTGGCTTTTGGCAAATAACCTAACCTTTCTCTGAGTTTCATTTTCCTCATTTGTAAGATGGGGATGAGAATTAATTGAACTAATGAAAGAAAATAAAAATAACTCTTGGCACATTGTAAAGATCTTCAAAAGAGTAAGCAATTATGTATTTTATTGTTATTTAAAATTATTTTATTCATTAAGTTATACAAACTTATCCTCTGAGAAGGAAACTTCAGGATAAAAGATAAAGAATATTGTATTGCCTAGCTGGTGTTGCTCGGTGGTTGAGCATCAATCTATGAACCAGGAAGTCACAGTTCCATTCCCAGTCAGAGCACATGGCCAGGTTGTGGGCTCAGCTCTCCTGGGAGTTGTGCAGGAGGTGGCTAGCTGATTAGTGATTCTCTCTCATCATTGATGTTTCTATCTCTCCCTCTCCTTGAAATTCATAAAAATATATTTTAAAAAACAATATTATATGATTAAGTTTAGGGGAATGTGGAAAACTCACATCCAACCTTTTATTCTGAGGCAGCCTCTCAATAAATAAAAATTTGATGTTTAAATATTTAATTAAATATTTGATGTTTATCCCTGTGTAGCATTTATTTATCCCTTTATACTTGGAAGTCTTTACTCCCAGGGCTTATATGAAATGTAAATGTCTGAACAGTGTAATTGGGGGAATATTAATTAATTTCCCCAATATTCCCTCAAACTAAATGATTATTGTCTCAGCTGCTAGGAGTGCTACTGACAAACTCTCAGCTATCTAACCTCTTCTATGACTGTCCAGGCTGAAGAAATTAGACTTGCCCAAGGCCAGGCTCTTTCTTGGGATAACCACATCCAGTGACTCATGGACCAGGGTTTAAGTGCTTGGTACCCTTGCCTCTATTCAGACAACTTTATATGGTCCTCCAGCTCTAGCACTCCTGGTAGGTTGTCTGAAGCTTTCATTGGAGACAGCAACTCAGACCAATCCTACTGTTTTCTTTCTTTCCCACAGGAGTTGACCAAAGAGCAGTTTCTAATACATTCCTAAATACTAATCTGTCTCATATTCTGCTTCTTATCCAGGGACTGTGACTTCTGCTGTACACTGTTCTGGTTGGTCATTAGGAAGCTGCTCTATTGGTCAGTAAAGATGCAAATCAACAAATGTGTGTGCCTCCCACTATTGCAATATTCGATTTATTGTGGTGGTCTGGAACCAAACCAACGATATCTTTGAGGTATGTCTGTACCTTCTCATTTCAATCCAAATATCTGGAAGTTGCATGAAATTCTGAGCAAAAAAAACCAAGGCAATCCCCTACCTAGTGAAATGGAAACAGAATTAGGTTTTAAGTTTGAAAACTCATTTTTAGCATTACCATCTACTTGTAGTGTGTCAATAATTATTATTTAATCTAGCTAAAACCCAGCCAGTTTTCCTTGTGATTTGGCGATAAAAATAATAGCAGGTTACCTGAGAGATTTGTTCCAAAGAATAGTAAGATACTATCTTTAAAAGGCTGTGTGCTGCTTGAAGAACAATGCTATTTGATTGCTTCTCTTCTTTTTTTGTCCCTGGAATGTTCTCATTTCATGAAGTATATGTAGACTTTGTTAGATAAAATGAATCTAAAACTGAGATTTGTCAACAGAAGATTTATGATTCCCATCTAACACAAATGAATTTTACAATCTGGGGGATGCAGGAAAAGGAAGAACTTTATTCAGATAAACAATTTGCAAACTTGAAAGACAGCCTCCTGAAGAAACTGAAACTGCTCCGCAGAGACAAAAAGAAGCTCTGCTTTAATAAAGTTCCCACCCTGGTCCCTGATTGGTCTATTTATATGCTTATGGAGAATCTAAATTTGTAAGTCTGATTGGCCCAAACAGCACTGTCATTATTGGCCAGAATTGTGTATTCTGATTGGTCATTAGGAGCTACTCTGATTGATCAGTAAAGATGCAAATGAGCCTAAAGCTGTGTAGTTCTGATTGGATGGGGCATATCTCAGCTTATTGGTCAAAAGATGATTCCATGAACTTTTATAAGGGCTCTTTCAGCTGACAGGAACATAGTCAGGAGTTTGGCAGCTCAGTCTGTGGCCTTAACCCCGAAATGCAGTGTGCAGTGGGACCTCCACTGGCAATAGTTATTACACTCTATTTACAAATTTGAGCCCAATTAACCACAAGTAGTCCTTCTTGGCAAGAATATTCCTTCTTGGGATCAAGAGTTTTTATGGTTGCTTTACCTTGTAAGACATATACATTGAGGATAGACATCTCTCAGGGAGAGATACAAAAACTACTTGATTGCTGAAATATGGTGATTTTTATAAGTTAACAAGAAGCATTTATTTCTTTTTATAATTGGCAATTTCAAATAATGATATAAAAAATATGTTCAGGTGTCAGGGTGAGCAGGGCGTGCGGGGCAGGTGACAGGCCGGGGTGTGTGGGTGGGCAGGGCCCATGTGCAGGTGGCGGGTGCTGTGTGTGGGTGCAGGCCGCAGGTTGGGTGGGTACAGGCCGGGCTGAGGGACCCCCGAGTGCACAATATATTATGCACCGGGCTCCTAGTTAAAAAATAAAATTAAAAAAAATTGGAGGAAACTTAAGCATAGAATATTAATATGTTATATTTGTGCTTTCTTATCAGAAATACTAAAAGTATTGCATTAATCATTGTATTTTACAAAGCATTCACACACACACACACACACATATATATATATATATATATATATATATATATATATATATAGTCTTCTCTTTTGTCATATGATGCACAAAACATAATTATATGAGTCATTTAAAGATTACATTGCTAACATGCCTTTGTAAACCTGTGTTATACACAGAGAGAAAAAGGGATATTGTTCTGCTTCTACCTTACTATTTTACTTTTTAATAAAGAATTTGCTAAAATAATATTATGCTGCTACATAATAGACTTAAAAAGAAAAAAGAAAAAAGAACATCCTAGATCCCTTGTTAACTCTTCCTTGCCATTGTATCTCTACTCACTTTTCAAGTAATATTGCCATTTCTTTGGCAAATTTGCTCCACTATAAACAGGCTCTTTGGAATGGGAACCAGGTATCTTCAACAGACCCTGAGCTCCTCACAATAAGATCATATCTTATTCACCACTGCATTACTAGTGTTCATGACAGTGTTTAATAAGGTGTGGGTAACTGTTTCCACATTTAATAAATATGTAAGAATTACTGTTGTCATTAAAACCAGTAGAAAAATACCTTTTCATGTGGTTCTCAGCTTAGGTAAAGAGATACTAACTGCAAGCCCTTCCTTATATATGGTAGATTGTTTTCCAGATTCTTTATGAAATACTAGAGGCCCAGTGCATGGGTGGGGTCCGGCCAGTCCACCCCAATAGGGGGCAATTGGGGTCTGGGCCGGCCAGGGGGATGGGTCACAGGAGGTTGGCCAGCAGGTCCCATCCCTGATGGAGGGGGTGGTGTGAATTTGGGGATCAAGCCAAAGGGAGAGGCCACAGGCAGTTGGCTGGCTAGCTCTGCCCCATATCAGTGTGTAAGAGGCTGATAAGGGGCCAGGCCCACTGGGAGGAGGGGCTGTGGGAGGTTGGAGGCTGATCAGGGTCCCTATTGGGCCAGTTGGCTGCCACAGTGCATGTCATAGTGACTGGCGTTTCTGGTTGTTCCAATTGCTTGGCTTTTATATATTTATACTAAAGGCCCAGTGCACAAATATTTGTGCACTTGGGGTGAGGGGAGTCTCTCAGCCCGGCCTGTGCCCTCTCACAGTCTGAGATCCCTCAGGAGATGTCCTCCTGCTGGCTTAGGCCTGCTCCCCGGGGGATCCAGGCTAAGCTGGAAGTCAGACAACCCTCTGGCAGCCCAGGAACCCTCAGGGGATGTCCACTTGCCAGTGGGGAAAAGGCCTAAGCTGCAGTTGGACATTCTTAGTGCTGCTGAGGAGGCTGGAGAAGCTCCCGCCATCACCACTATGCTGGCAGCCATCAACTTGGCTTGTGACTGAGCAGAGCTTCCCCCTGTATCTGTAAATGACTTATAATTATATGAGTCACCAGGGGGCAGCTCCTGCATTGAGCATCTGCACCCTGGTGGTCAGTGTGTGTCATAGTGACCAATCATTCCCAGTTGTTCTGTTGTTAGGGTCAATTTGCATATTACCCTTTTATTATATAGGATAGAGGCCTGGTGCATGGGTGGGGGCCAGCTAGTTTGCCCTGAAGTGTGTCCGGATCAGGGTTGGGGTTCCGCTGGGGTGCCTGGCCAGCCTGGGTGAGGGGCTGAGGGCCATTTTCAGGCTGCCCACATCCCCTTCAGGGTGGGGGTCCCCTCGGGTGCCTGGACAGCCTGGGTGAAGGGCTGATGGCCATTTTCAGGCCAGCCACTTCCGTGGGCTAGGAGTAGGTATCTTCTATAATTTTTATCTTCTATAATTGAAACTTTGTAGCCTTGAGTAGAGCTCAGGGCTAGCAGGGCAGGTGGGAAGACTGGCTCTCCCCATTGCCAGGGGCAACCCAAGCCTCCTGCTTATTCCAGCTCCGTGACTGTCACCATCTTAGTTGGGTTAATTTGCATATCAAATCCTTATTGGCTGGCAGGTATGGCTGGTGGGTGTAGTGGAGGTAGTGTAAAATTGCATGTTTCTCTTTTATTAGATTAGATAGGTAAAGCAGATACTAAATATCTCTCCCCATACTTCCATCTCTAAAAAATTCAAAATTTCATTTTTTACTAGTAATGATGGAAAATGTTAAAATAGGTAAACATGGCAAGCACAGAATTTTATATATAACAAGAAACTTTTACATAACTATTCAATGCCAACACTGAAAGCTAAATGGTACTTGACATATATTTTTATCTTTCCTTGTATTCTTCCATTTACTCATCCTACCATTCTTGTCTTAAATATAAACCAGTAAAAGCCCTCTATCACTTTATTTCTCCAGTCTATAACCCTATATTTTCCCACCTACTCTATATGCCCCTTGAGTCATATGCAAATGCATGGTATATAGATGTATGCATGGTATACAGTAGATGTATACCTAGTACTATTTGAATAATAGGAAACAGTATCTAGTATAACAATTTTTTTTTAAGTTAGACTCCTTGGACATGAAAGAGTTCTGATGTAAAGTGAGGTAGCAAGCCCTGAATGGCTGACACATGGCCCATATGAAAGGGGAAGGTAGTCAAGAGAATGTACATCAAGTAAAACTAAAATTTATTGAGCACCAATCATATGCCAGCATTTTTACAAACATCATATCAGTTAATTCATAGGCAATCTAAACTAATAAAAGCGGAATAGTAAAATTAACCATTTCTCCGGGACGCCCACAGCCAATCAGAGCGCCACTACAAACTGTAGTTCTGATTGGATGGGGCATATCTCAGCTTATTGGTCAAAAGAATTCATTCCTGCAGTTTCAATAATAGTTTCTAAGTCATGTCCTAACTCAATCCTATATTTATTTTGTAGAGAAATAATTTAATATCCATTGTATACAAAGGTAAAGCAAGCCACTTATTTCTTTTGAATAAAGTCAATAAATACTGTTCATTTATATTATAAAACATAACAAGATAATCTATACTAATAAAAGGGTAATATGCTAATTAGACTGGACATCTTCCAGACGTCCTTCCAGACAAAGCTACAGTGGCTCGGTGGCTGTGAGGCCTGGGGCTCACTGTTTAGGCAGCTGTGAGTCCTGGGGGCTGTGAGGCATGGGGCTCAGGCAACTGTGAGTCCTGGTGGCTGTGAGGCCCGGAGCTCATGGCTTAGGCAGCCTTGAGTCCCAGTGGCTGTAAGGCCTGGGGCTCAGTGAGCCATGAGCCCTGGTAGTTGTCAGGCCCTGGGCTCAGGCAGCCGTGGGCCCTGGAAGCTGTGACGCCTGAGGCTCATGGCTCAGGCAGCCATAAACCCTGGTGGCTGTGAGGCCCAGGGCTTAGGCAGCCATAAGCTCCAGCGGCTGCAAGGCCTAGGCTCATAGCTCAGGCAGCCATGAACCCTTGTGGCTGCAAGGCCTGGGGCTCAGGCCTCCCAGCTGCAGCAGCTGGCAGTAGCAGCAGTGGGGTGATAGGGGTGGCGCTTTCCCCTGATTGGCTTGGTTTCTTCCCACAGAGGGAAGCCAGACTGCTCCATAGGGAACAGGCCTAAGCCATCAGTAGGATATCCCCTGAGGGCTCCTGGACTGTGAGAGGGGAAAGGCCAGGCTAAGGATCCCCCGCCCCCCAGTGCATGAATTTTCGTATACCGGGCCTCTAATAATACATATGCTGACACCAGTGGTTGTCAAAATAGTAGTTTAAAATTCAATGTATCACAGCTATCATTTATATAATTACTTATTGAAGATTGGCTTATTGATTTTTCCTTGGTTTTGTTTTAAGCGACTTTGGTATATTGTTTCGTCTCCCAGAAGTTTGTAAACTGCAGATTAGAGGAAATTTGCTTTCTTTATTATTTTACCTCCATCTATTTTTGAATACAATGTCTAGACTATAGCTGATAATAAATCAATGAACAATAAAAATGGAGAACCTAGAGTTTTCTATAGTTATATAACATATTCTTTTTTTCTGCTCTAAAATCATTGACCTTGCTATATTGAAAAACAACTCAGAAGTGCTTTTTGAGAAGTACAGGCTAACCATGGCCTCTTCCTCCCTCACAAAGAATTAGTACATTACCACAGGAGGTTGGGACAGAGAAAATAAACAGAGTAAAAGAGAAGACTTACAAAGACCAAGGCTCATTCTTCTAAAAATATTATTTCCAATCATAATTGAGGATTTTAGTCATGCTTTCCATTGAGAAACAAAAGATTCTGTATATCTCTTTATTGAAGAAGATGACAACATTCAGAAATATTTGTTCCTTCATATCCTTTGATGGATAGATGAAATAATGTTTTGCCCTTACACATTAACTTTAGCATCTGAAATTCAAAATAAAGTGTTATATTTACTGACAAAAAATATGAAAGAGGACTATCCTCTGATGTTACCAAAAGGTAATTTTACACAGAGACTAGCATCTATTCTGAATAATTAGGTTAAAGTCAAAGAACAAATTTTACTTTACACACACCACATGAAATATAATGATTCTTTACAAATAGATGAGCCTATACACTTATTGGAAGGATATGAAAAATCTTAAAAAGAATCTCAATATTACCTTAACTGCCTCGATTCACAATGAGGGGATTTATTTTTTGTTCTAAATGAAATTATATAACTTCAGTTGAGCATCCAGCAACCAATCTGTTCCAAATGATTTCAGGTGAAGTTCAATTTCAACAACCTACACTACAATCCAAAAATTTGACTAATAGAATTTTTTTTTGCTAAAATGAGGTGGGGAAGGGAGTCATACAGGCTTCTAAGATAGAGAATTATAGTTCAGCAAATATTGGAACAATTTTGATATTACATATGAATACTAATCCATATTTACATCCCATAAAATCAGGAAAGAATGTGTAATTAGACCACTAGAGTGAAGCCAACAATAATGAATTATTTAAACTGCATGGGTGTATTGCTTTCTTTTTAAAAAAATATATTTTATTGATTTCTTACAGAGAGAAAGAGTGGGGGATAGAGAGTTAGAAACATCAATGAGAGAGAAACATTGATCAGCTGCCTTCTGCACACTCCCCACTGGGGATGTGCCCACAACCAAGGCACATGCCCTGGACTGGAATCGAACCTGGGAACCTTCAGTCCACAGGCCAATGCTCTGTCCACTGAGCCAAACCAGTCAGGGCAGCATGGGTGTATTTCATGCTCATACATCTATCTATAAACTTTCAGGAATAACCTTGCTATTAAATATAGAATGTTAAGTGTGGCCCACTTCTGAAAACTGGTCAATAGATGAGATTTGTTAGCCAATGGAGATTGAATATATTTGTACGATTTAAAGTAAAGATTCTCAACATTGATCATGCATCAGAATAAGCCAAAGTACTTCCTAAGACAAATAGCTAGTCCTGACTCCTTGGAGATTCTACCAGTCTCATGATAACCAGAATGGTAAGTCAAGGTTTTTTATCCAGAATTGTGTCTCACAAAGTGATCTACAAGGAATAAACTAGTGATTCCCAGGGGAGTGTGAAACTCTACCTTTCTGGTAAAACAGGTTCAGTGTCTGATTCCCTTTGCTTCCCTTCACTTTTTAATAACTAGCTTACTACAATATCAATGTTAGTGTGTAGAACACACTTCAAGACCATTCCTTTAGAGAAACATGTCTTAAGATGTAGTCTACCCTCCGATTTCATTATAGTAACAGGGGATACTTCATGAGATGTTCTCAGATGCCAACACAAACTCTTTAGATCAGAATATCCAGGATGGGCTTTGATGCCTGCACTTTGAACAAGAGTTCCAGAGAGTTCTGACACACACTATAATTTGGGAACCTCTGTTCTTCTGTCCCAATCTGATATTTACTTGAGTTCTAACATAGGATGGGCTTTGAGGGCTCAGCGTTTTGCTTAGCATTCTCTGTGGTAAAATCGTTTTCTATTTCTCTAATATGTTCACTCTTTAGGACCGGGTCAAATATTGCTTCATTATAAGACTTTCCTTCTCTGTCAGGGTAATTAATTTCCCCACCAATTCTAACAGCAGTCACTGCATTATATGTTCACACGTTTCTTTCCCCTGACAAAAGATATGGTTCTACACTGGGAAAGAGAGCACTGCATTTTCCCCTGCAGTTTTCATCATTAAGTAAGGGGCACATTAAGCCACCAGGAAAATATTATTGACTCTAATAAAAGTGAGGAAATATAAATGTGAAAACTCAATAAAACTGAACTTTACAGTTTGTAGTTCAGAAAGGTTTGCTCTCCATAATTATGGGTACACTATTTCAAATGAACACTTGAAACTTATGTTTCAGTAAAATTTACTCAAAGTCTTTTTAATGGACATACATATGCAAACACATATGATTGCACATTTTCTTTTTATCTCTTCAAAACTTCTCATTGATTTTTTTAAGGAATTGGACCATTTGTTTAAAGACTTTCTGCCCTCTTCATTTGCCAATTTTTCCCATTTGTCTAATTGTAACAGCTGTTGACTTAGGTAACATCTGTTCACTATTAACTTCTCAGAAAGATATTTTTTGAGAAGTCATAAGGATCAGAGCTCTGCTACATCTGGAGACTTGACCTAAAGACCTGATCAATGCATTATGCTGTGATTTTGTATCCTAAGATGCTTTAGGTATTATGACATATCTACAGTTAAACAGAAGCCTCTGAAGATTTCATATGTAATATGAATAATGCCAAGCTCTAACTATTTCTCTTTAATTACAATTATAACGATAATGATTTGCTCACTTGGTTATTATGGCTGCGGTTTCTTCCTTTCTTTTCCCCTTTTAGAAGAGAGGTACAGCAGCAAAACAAAGTCAAGGATGAAAACATTAGAATAAGAAGGTAAGAAGCTACTCCTTGTTAATGAAATAGAACACTTTGGCAGATCTAGTACATTGAAGATCATCATGGAATTGAACTATAGCGCTTTATGGATCCATTGTAACATTAATAATTCAGTGTTGGTTACATAATTCAGTAAGTACATATTGGCTACAGAAAATATGACAAATACATTTGATGCTCAAAAGTAAGGTAAACTCTGAACTAAAATATACATTAATATCACAGCTGGTTTATTATTTAAAATTTACCTATTATTCATAATATGCTGATGAAGTAATAAACAATCTATTTTTCAAATAAATTTGCAACACTGAGCGTGTCGGTTATATTTTATTAAATTATTTCAAATTAATTTCAATTAGTGCATCCCAAGCAGCTAACCTGGTGGGTAGGGATACCATATGTGCTCACAAAATGCATTTGTAAAGGCATCATCCTCTAGATATGTTAAGGCCCTGAAAGCTAAATGGGAAACCAGAATTATTGTTCCTCACAAGTCTTGTTAACTTCAGAATAGATACATACAGTGAAATGTCACAGCTCTTTCTAGAGTTCCCTGTGGCATAATAATACAGAAATCTATCAAGGATATTTGTGAATCAAAGGAAAACTAAAAGTCAGGAAGTCTTATAGAAACAATTTATTTAAACAAGACACCACTTTCCTATTCAGACATACATGAGTTGGTTTAGAATACTTAAGATATCATATATGAGTTATAAATATAAACTTATAGGTAATTCATACAACTTAACAAAAGAAAGATAAACAATCCAATCAAAAAATGAGCAAAGGACCTAAATAGACACTTTTTGATACTGGACATACAGAAGACCAAGAGACACCTGAAAACATGCTCCAAGTCACTAATCATCTGAGAGACGCAAATCAAAATGACAATGAGTACCATCTCACACCTGTTAGAATGGCTATCATCAACAAATAAACAAATGACAAGTGCTGGAGAGGATGTGGAGAAAAAGGAACCCTCGTGTACTGCCAGTGGGAGTGCAGACTGGTGCAGCCGCTGTGGAGAACAGTGTAGATTTCTTCAAAAAATTAAAAATGGAATTCTCATTGACCCAGTAAAACCACTTCTAGAAATATATCCCAAGAAAATATAAACCCAATATGAAAGGATATGTGCACCCCTATGTTCATAGCAATACAATTTATAATAGCTAATAAAACATTCTAAGTGCCCATCAGCAGATGAGTGGATTAAAAAACAGTGGTACAAAATGGAATACTACACTGCTGTAAAAAAAGAAAGAACTATTACCATTTGCAACAGTATGAATGAACCTGGAGAACATTATGATAAGTGAAATAAACCAATTAGAGAAATATAAATATCACATGAGCTCACTCATTTGTTGAATATAATGAACAGCATAAACTGATGAACAAAAATAGAGTCAGAGACATAGAAGCACCAAACAGACCATGAAATTTCAGAGGGAAGGGAAGGGAGAGAGAGTTCTGTGGGGAGCAGGGGCGGGGATAAGAGATCAACCAAAGGACTTGTATGCATGCATATAAGCATAACCACTGGAGACAGACAGTAGCGGGGGAGGGTGAGAGCATGTTCTGGGGGGTGAGAGTGACCAAGGAGAGGTCAATGGGGGAAAAAGGAGACATACATAATAATCAATAAAGAATTTAAAATAAATAAACAAAAAGAATATGAGCTTATAGAAAACTAGAGGTCTGATGCATGAAATTCTGGGAAGAGTAAGCCTTCCTTCCACCGGCTGTTGGCACCAGCTTCCCTCTGGCATCTGGGGCCCCAACTTCCCTTCGGCCACTGGCAGGCACCCAGGACCCGGGCTTCCCTCACAGCCCTGGCTTTGTCTGGAAGGACATCCAGTCTAATTAGCATATCACACTTTTATTATAGACTAGGGGCCTGGTGCACAAAAATTTGTGCACTCGGGGGGTGGGGGCCCTCAGCCCAGCCTGTGCCCTCTTGCAGTCTGGGACACCTCAGGGGGGAAATGTCCACCTGCTGGCATGCCTGGCCAGCCTGGGTGAGGGGCTGAGGGCCATTTTCAGGCTACCCACAGCCCCTTCAGGGTTCATGCACTGGGGGGTGGGAG
>PVJC01007762.1:0-42257 GCA_004026665.1 Murina feae | reverse complement strand
TTTCAGTAATAAATAGCTAAGCTGAGCATACTTACAACAGGTCAGATACTCTTCTGAGTAACCCTATGTATTTTAACTCATTGAATCTTCACAGTAACTCTAGGAATTCAATCTAATAATTATGCCCATTTTATAAATAAAGAAATTGGGGCATAAATTGATTAATCAGTTGTCTGAGGTCACATATTGGTGTCCTGTTTTTATACTTTCACATGATTTCATCTGATTCCCACAATATCTCTGTGAGTTAGAGAATAATTATTAGTATACTCACCTCAGAGCTGAGAAATCTTTTGAGCTCACATGCATCACACTGTCATTAAGACAGAAATGTGGCTCTGGGCCATGCTGTGTCTCTGACTCTGTCCTCCAGGACACAGTTAAAATGAAAATTAGCCATAAGGGAGGAAGGGGAGAGCGGTGCTTAGTTTGCTTAAAAGTGATACTTTTATTCCTGAAGATTCTGGAGAGATAAAAAAAGAAAGCCAGTTTAACTCAAGTCCTTAGGAAAAGAGTAGAAATAACATCCAAGGCTTTCCCCAATGGTGCTGGAATCTGAAAACTTTCTAAATGGATTCAGTGTATGCACCATATTGAGCCAGCACTGCCATAGATTTCATGAATATTTTCATCTCAAAAAGTGGCTTCATTTCAACCTACACAAGGAACAAAAGAAAAAGTAATTCTATCTTTTCCTTCACAAATGTGATGTTCTTATTTCAGTAATAAATAGCTAAGCTGAGCATACTTACTGCAGGCCAGATACTCTTCTAAGTAACCCTATGTATTTTAACTCATTGAATCTTCACAGTAACTCTAGGAATTTAGTCTAATAATTATGCCCATTTTATAAATAAAGAAATTGGGGCATAAATTGATCAATCAGTTGTCTGAGGTCACACTGCTAGTAACTAGCAGAAGCAGAATTTGAACCTGTCCCACACCTTTGCTTTTAGCAATAGACTCTAATATTTCTGAAATAAACATTTCTCTGGCAGAAATATTATAAGTGATATGATGTCTTACGGAATAGCTTCTTCTCACAAAACATTATTACAAAATATAAAATACAACATTTTATTGTACAGGCTTTCTTTATAATCACAAATATGAGAGGGCGGTCATTGTGATTTTAGTATCAAATGACATAGAGCAACACCAAGGGTCTATTTGCACTTGAGCTCCTGGGCAGCCCAGGTGCTAATGCCTATTGTTCTTTCATGTATGTTTGGATAGAAATCTCTGGGAGGAGATAAAATAATGACGAGATCATAGTGACTGCCTATGCATTGGGCGAAGTGTGCCAGGGTTTGCAAAACCTTTTGAAAATAAAGATTAAATTACATAAACAGGAAGTCACTGATTTCATTTTATGACTATCCTTCAGAATTGTCCCTTGGAAACACACAGAGGAGCAGTGTGATTTTAACTGTATAAATAAAATATCTAAAAGGAAACATGCCAACATAAAATAGTAGCTATCTCTCAATGCTCAGAGTGATAATGACCAGTTAGGGCAATTGGTTAGAGTGCCGGCCCAATATGCCAAGGTTCTGCGTTCCCTCTCCAGTCAGTGCAAATACAAGAATTAAGCAATGAATGCATAAATAAGTGAAACAACAAATCAATTTTTTTCTCTCTCTCCCTCGCCCCTCTCTAAAATCAATAAATAAAAAAAAATTTAAAAAAGAGTGATAGTGGGTTTTAAAAAATATGTTTAATTTTTTTCTAGAATGTTTTTTTTTTAAAATATGGGAAGTAACAGGTGTTGTTTTAAAATTATAGAAAATGCATAGGAAAATGAATTGCTAAGAGAGTTGCTAAGGGAGTAGACCTTAGATGTTCCCATCACAAAAAATAATGGTATGTATGTGACATGATACAGGTGCTGTTTAACACTACAGTGATTACTCACTTCACAATACAGGATGGCATCAAATCAGCACAATGTTACATGTCAATCATATCTCAATGAAGCTGAAAAATGCATGAAATTAACACATTGAAAATTGTCACAAAGTAGCCTTAAAACATGTTTTCTTTAAAGTAAAGATAGAAGAGGGGCATTTAGCGAGTTAGGGAGATAAACAGGAAGATGTGGTGCTTCAGAATCCAAAGTAGAAAAATATTTTTAAGAGATAAGTCACCAAATGCATTAAATGCAAATGAGACAGAGAATTAACCATTGCTTTTGGTGAAGAAGAATGGGGGAGAGGGGGTGGGTGGGAAGGGACATAAAAGTCTAAATAAAATTGGTGAAGAGGAAATGGGAGTTCTATTTCTGGCAGTATGGTATTCTCGATAATCTGAAAACTTCACAGTTTAAAAAGAGAACTTGAAATGTGAGATGAGATAGAGCAAACATCCTCTCAACTATGCAGCAGAACTCACAAAAAATAAAAAGAAATCCTCTGTTCCAAAGCCCACAGAGGCTGAAAACAGAGGGTGAAGCAGCTGCGGAAGGTCTGGCCTGGAGGTACCCGCCCACCTGAGATAGAGCATTAATGACCGTGAGATTGCGGTACTGAGACATGCACCTAAACCCGCCGTAAGTGTGATTTATGAAGACGTTTGCTTTCTAGAAAGCAAGATGACAGGAAAATTTGTCAAACTTAACCTGAGATCTTGATTAAAAATCAAACAACAAAAAACTCCTGGAAAATTTTAAGCACAGTTCTGTTCACAGAGATTGAAATTTGAATTCACACTATCTGCCCAGGGCAGCAAATTCCAAACAAAGAAATTAATAAAAATGATCCTAGTCCACACCAACCCAAGATGCTGAAATGGGACAAAGAAAATCTCATCTGGGCTCTGGGTGGGTAGCTAAGTTGCCAAAGTTGTGGGTTTGATCTCTGGTCAGGACACATATGAGAATCAAACAATGAATGCATAAATAAATGGAGCAACAAATCAGTCTCTCTCTCTCTCTCTCTCTCTCTCTCTCTCTCTCTCTCTCTCTCTCCCTCTCCCCCCCTCAAACCAATAAGTAAAAATAAATAGTAAAAAGAAAATCTCATTTGGACAATATTGATGTACCCTCAATGCAGAAATCATTACATTTTTACCAAACAAGACCCTAAAATACAAGGTTATCAACACAATAGGAAACAAACCACCACAGCTGAGCCACAGCTGAGAGAGAATAGAGTTAGATTCCTAGGACTCTCAGATAATGAAAGCTGATTTCATAAGTTATTTTATTTGATATTTTAACTTTAGAGAAATAGTATTAAAAGGTTTAAAGAAAAAAAAGTGAATCAAAAACATGAGGAACTCAATTCTAACAAAAATACTAGCTAGATTTGAGCAAAGCACCACCTAGAAATTTAGATATTAAATATATAATAATGGAAATGTAAAACTCTGTGGATGAAGATGTTAAACCCAGAAGAAGAAAAGGAGAAGAAGAAGAAGAAGAAGAAGAAAAAGAAGAAGAAGAAGAAGAAGAAGAAGAAGAAGAAGAAGAAGAAGAAGAAGAAGAAGGAGAAGAAGAAAGGAAATCAGAATATAGAGCTGAAGAAATCACTGCTAAGGAAACAGACAATAGGATTGAAACTATGTAAGAGAGCCTAGAAGACACATAAGATTGAGCCATGTATCAGTTATCGATTGCTGCATAACAAACCACTTGAAACCATAGTGACTTATACAATGACTTGTTGCTCCTTCTGTGAGTTTTCTGAGCAGTTCTGCTGCTGCTTCTACTTGGACTCATGCTCAAGGACCTGCATCTAATTCAAATGTTGGTAGGCTCAGTTGGACAGCTGGGCTAGCTGGACCTCCCTCTTCATAAGATCTCCATCCTCAAGGAGGTGAGACCAGCTTCCTCATATGGTGGCACAGTGCTCCAGGCACACTCAATAGAACACAAGCAAGTGTTCTATCAAGGTTTTTTTGTGTCGCATTTGCTGATATTGTCTTAGGCAGAGAAAGTCACACTTCCTCCCATGGACCAGGAAGTGATCCTGGGACACTGAGAATCATTAGAGTAACATCCATTACAAATGAGAAAGCTTAAGGTATATATAAATAGAGTGCCAGGAAGAAACTAAAGGAATTAACAAGAGAACTAGGGAGTGGCAATGTTCTAAGACAGTGGCTTACGGGATGTTCCAGAGTTGATATATTTACATATATGTGTGTGTATCTCCAGATTTACAATATTCAGCTAATCTAAAGTAAGTTCTATCTGAACTCTTGGTTTAAAACATCAGAGAGTCATAGTGAATATCATTAAAACAGCCAGAGAAAAAAGAAATTATTCACAGAGAAATGACAATTAAATTATTTTTTTAACTTTAATGATGTCAGAAAGTAAGACAGTATTTTCAAACGCTGAATTAAAATAACTGTCAGCATAGAATTCTATACATCCAGTAAACCATCTTTCAAAATGAAACTAAAATACAGACATTTTCAGAAAATTGAAAACTGAGGGAGTTTGCAAACAAGTGATTATCACTAAAGGAAAATTTAACGAATATATTTCAAGACAAAGGAAGTGACTCCAGAGAGGTCTGAGGTGTGGAAATCAATGGCAAGGAAAGAAACTGAGAAACACAGGTGCACCTAAACTAGCATTTGATGGAGAAAACAATAATAATATATGATCTGTAGGGAATAAATAGTGAATCTAGGGGTTATAGCAGTAAATTGAAACACAGGATATTAAAGAATGTGGTCAGGAAGAAAACAAAGATATTGATACATTTTAGAGTTTGTTAGGTATGGGTATTACTAGTTTCGGAATAACCCCTAGTAAAATAAAAAAAAAATAAAGGTGATACAGCAATATTAATATCAGATTGAATAAGCTTGTTGTTAAAGGGCTTTATCCTTAAAAATAGAGAGGGAAATGTCATAATGATAAATGACATGATTCACAAGGAAAACATAATGGAGTCCTGGTGGTGGACACAAGGCGGGACTAGGAGAGTGGAGGTACCCAGGGCCCATAGAAACTCCGCGCCCTTCCCGCAAACCTCGCCCTATGTATCTCTTCCTCTGGTTGTTTATCCACTCCACTTTAAACCTTTCCATCACTAATACGAAAAGAAAACGGGAAGTTCTATACCAGATAAAAAAAGAAAGTCTTTTATGAAACGTGAGCCTTCCGACTTTTCATTTTGGACCAACATTATATCTCTAGAGATGAGAATGTAAATATAGAGAGAAACAGCAAAATGGCGGTATAGGAATTTCTGTCCTCTCCCAGAAACATAAATTTGAGCAGCACGAAAATATCTTCATGAAAGCTAAGGATTCCAGGTGAGGAATTACAGTACCTAAGCATAGCCCGGAAGTAAGAGTTGCACTAAAGAGGATAGGAAAGATAGATTCATATTACCGCTCCCCTAAGCCCTGCAGCCCATCACAGAGAGAGATAGCCTGCCCATGGGGGAGGGAGAGTGAAGTGAGCGCCTGACTTCCCCACAGACCCCATGCTGGCCCACTGCAGCACTGGGCCAACACCTGCAGCCCCATGTGGCTACAGGTAGACTCCCAGACCATAGGATTCCAGGTTACTCTGGCATGTGCTGGCTCCCATGGCCCCAGGAGACTTCCATGGCATTATTCTTCATATGGTCTACCATGAATCTAGGCCCCTGGCTGCCCCCAAGTGCTAACCGTGGCCTCAGATGGCTGATATGATATCATCTAACAAGCTCCCAGCCCACCCTGGCCTGAGGGGGCTCTGGTAACCCCAGGCAGCACCAGTGAACCAAGGTTCCAGATCCATTCTGGTGCTGGCTGGCTTCCATGGCAGCAGACTCACAGCAGAATCCCATGAACCCTGGCTCCAGTGGCTCTGGGCAGCTCCTGTGGCCCCAGAATCTATTAAGCCCACATGAACTCAGCCTCTAGTCAGGCAATAAAACCCAGGCTTCTAGCCATGCCCAGCACCAGGCCAGCTGTCAGGATCTCAAACTCAAGGCCTGTCCCAGTGCCAGATTATGGCCCCCCTCCCATAGACCTAAACTCAAAGCCAGCCCCCCAGGTCCCAAATTGTAGGCAGACTTCCATAGCCTGAGCTCTAGCTGGCTCCCATAAAATCAGGCTTCCAGCCTGTAACAGTATGGTACTGACCCCCATAGATCCAGATGCTAGGAACAGCCCGTAGTTCTCAGTACCTCGTTGTCTACTGTTATAGTGAACCAGAATCCAGGCCTGCCCCTACAGAGCCGGCCACCAGGCTTATACCCCTGTACCCAAGCAGCAGATTTGCCCATGCTGGCCCAGTAATCAGATCCATTCACCCAAGGACTCCAGCGGCAAGCCTGCCTGCAGACTCCATCAGGAGTCTACCCAGCATCTCTGCACAGGCTGAGGACTTGAGTAAACATTTTCCCAAGCAACACAGACAAGTGGCTAACAGGTACATGAAAAGTTGGTTAACATCATTATCAGGGAAAATTAGATCAAAACAATAATGAGCAGTCACCTTATGCCTATTAGGATAGCCATCATAAAAAGTACAAGCGATGGCAAGTGTTGGCAAGATTGTGAGAAAAGAATCCTTGTGCACTGCTGGTGGAGATGTATATTGCTACAGCCACTATGGAAAACAGTGTGGAATTTCCTCAAAAAATTAAAACTATAACTATTATATGATCCAGCAATCCCACTTCTGGGTATATACTCAAAGGAAATGAAATCACTATTTCAAAGTCTCAAAAAGATATCTACACCTCCATGTTCATTGCAACATTATTCACAATAACCAAGACATGCAAACAACCTAAATACCCATTCTAACAAGTGTAAGTTAGATGTCTGAAACTGAGTTTCATATGTGCAAGGTTTAGGGTGATAAAATCTGAAATAGATCCATGGAGTGGATGGTTGAGATATGGTGATAGAGATCATTGCTCTTGAGGAGGTCACAAAACTACAAAGTCACAGCGTTAGTTATATCCTCTCCTCGAAATTCGAAACAGAACAGAACAGTAAGAGAAATAACCATGGAGAAGACAGTGGTCCAGTTTTAATGTATTCATGGGTATAGTCTATAAGTTTTTTAAACATTTTTTTCTTTATTGATTAAGGTCTTACATATGTGTAGTCTATAAGTTTTTGCTAACAGCAACAAGGAGAGGCAATAATATAGAGTCTGATTTTCAAAATACCTGTGTTTTGATTTAGTTGTTTTTGTTTTGTTTTAATAAACAAAGAAGAGAAAATATTTTTTAAAGTAAATGAAAAGCAAGGCAGACATAAAAATCTACTGGTCCTGGCACTTGGCAGGGTCGGTGTGGTGGTGATGTTTATTTGATGGTTCTCCAAGGACAGCAATGTCCTCAGGGGGCAGCTCGATTCAGTTATGTCTCGATGATTTAGTCTAATGTCCATAAAAGAGCCAGGCTTGTTAGAGGCAGCTACTGTTGACTCAGTGTTCTAGGGAGGGCACAATCCAAAAGTGTGGGAAGGCAGGGTGGGGTGGAAATCCAGGCAAGTTAGGTAATATACTCAGCAGTTTATATATTGGAACAATGGAGAATGATCTGGGAAACTTGGGTTTTTAACAAGCACTGTGAGGCATGATGGAATTAGTCTTGGCCATGTTATAGCAAAGGAGGCTTTGGTTTTAAGCCAAACACCTATCTATCTGTCTATCTATCTATCTATCTATCTATCTATCTATCTATCTATCTAATTTTGTTGGTGATATTTTTACAGATGTCCCCCATTCCCACCACCCCCATCTGCCCATCACCACCCAGCTCTAGATCTCCTCCCTCTGGCATTCACCACAGTTGTCTGTGTCCATGGGCTATGCATATATGTTCTTTGTCTAATCTCTTCACCTTTCATCCAGTCTCCCCCACCTCCATCCCCTCTGACATCTTTCAATCTGTTCCATGTATTTAGGAGATAAGGTGTGTCAGTTCAGAATTACTGTTTCTTTACCTTCCTCAGCCTCCTGTCATCATTCCTCAACAAACACCTCCACTCAGATCAATCCACTCCCTGCTTCGTACTCTGAATTAACTATTGCTGTGGTATCTCTTTGTTTTCTCATGGAATTGTGATGACATTGTACAGGTTGGTGTTCTTTTTAATCCTTGATGTGCCCTAGCAAAGTGCTTGGTACATAGTGGATATTCAGTAAATATCTGACTGATTGAGCTATAAATTTCAGTTGTCTAGGTTATAACCAGCACTCAGCCACTCAATATTTCTATAAATTGGAAAGCAAAAGATCTGAGATTTTGTTAAAAACATTTTCATGTTTAAAAGAAAATCTTGGCTTGCAAAGATATTGCTTTCTCTCCACTGCCTCACAATCTAAGCTTTATAAAAACATAAGTACTTGCCGTGGAGACAAATGCTGACACTAGAGGAGGCATTGGGAGTGAAAACAAGGACTGCTGTAACATTCAACGGCAATACTTTAATTAATCTTTCAACAACAAAGCTGAAAATAAAACACCAAAAAACTAGATGCTGTGAAGTCACTATTTTTGTTACAGAGTTGATGACTATCTGGTACATACCCTTTGTTAAGATATTGAAATAATTCCATACTGGTTGCAAAATAGTCATCCCTCTTGGATCCCCCAGCTACCCAATTTCTGTCCCAGTAATTTCCACAATTCCTAATAATCCAGCAATGAAAGCAGGGCTTAGCACTATGGCTGTTGTTGACATGTCAACTGTTAAACATGGTAAACCTACCAGCCATTAAATATAATGAATATCATTTCTAACTATGGTTATCCATCACAAACTAGTGCCCTATAGGCATGATTTTTGTGGCCCTTCCAGGGCTTTACATTTTTCTAAAATATGTCAAGTAGCATTTACAACTTTAGTGACTTCATGTAAGAATGCAAATGTTCAGCTCCACCTGAACAGTTGGAGATCCTAGTATCATTAGGCTTTCATTCCCCCAAAACCAATAGGGCAGAGTAGTGACTGTTCCCTTCGCATACTGCATTTGCTCTGTAAGCAACAGGCATCACCACTTCTCATTGTTCACCCCAGGACAGCACTGCTGTGTGTACTAAGTCTCACCCTCGTGGATGTTTGCATTTCTGTGCCCTGTGCTGCAGTAACGCCAAGTCTAACTCCTGGGAGCTGTGTTCAGTTTTAGACTTTAGGGGTCATTTGGTGCAATATCAGCTCAGTGCACGTCACTCCTGTTTTCCCTCTTTCCTCTTCCATATGCCTTTTGCTTCTACCAATTATAACATTAACTCGCCTCCCTTTACTTCTAATTCAAGATGGCATGTCCAGACCACAGATGACAACACATTGCTTATGGTGCCTGTCTTCCTCACAGGAAAAGACATAGAAATTAGGGAGAATCATGGACACGAGTCTTTATCTTTATCTCCAATGAACGGTAGGAATGAAATTTTGTGACTTCTGCTATGTAGATTTACTCAGTATTTGAAAAATTAAATTTTCCAGAGGAAGACTGCCACTGGCAATTAGGTTGCTATTTCTGGGAAGGACGTGCTCCATCTGGGACAGGCCCGGGGTTTCTATCTGCTCACCTGCTCTTTCCTTCCTTAATGTGACTGCCAACTGCCAGCGTGTGAATTCACAGCTACACCTAACAACAAATAAGAGGGGGTGTTCTCACACCAAATTTAATCAGAATCCTTGCCGCGGTTTTCAAAGGGTGCATAATATACTGCCCCAAACTTTGTTGTTTAAAAGGAGCACTGTTGATTTGTTTGTACTTCTATGGTTCAGCAACTTGGGCTTGTCTTGCCAGGATTATCACAATGTTGCAGTTACCTAGCAATTCAACATTTCTCGGATGGCCCCACACATTTCTGGCAATTTGTATGGGACACAGGAGTGGTGGCTGCATTAACCTGATGAACTCAGAAGAGCATTCCAAGCCGGGGAGAACAGCAGCTTCAGAACTCTCACAACGTCACTTTCACCACAAGCTACTGGTCTATGGTGACAAGACCAGCCCAGAATCAAAAGGTAAAGAAGTAGATTCCAACTCTTTTTAAAAAAATATGTTATTGTTTTTTAAAAATTTTTTTTATTGATTTTTTTACAGAGAAGGGAGAGGGATAGAGAGTCAGAAACATCTATGATAGAGTAACATCGATCAGCTGCTTCCTGCACACCTCCCACTGAGGATGTGCCCACAACCAAGGTACATGCCCTTGACCAGAATCAAACCTGAGACCCTTCAGTCTGCAGGCCGATGCTCCATCCACTGGGCCAAACCAGTCAAGGCTAGATTCCAACTCTTAATGGCAAGAGCTGCAGTCATTCAGGCGTGTTCACCTGGGACTGAGATAAGAGGAGTTACTACCACCTTCGTCTGTACAAATCATTTATCACTTTTCTGAAGCTAAAACTGATAGAGGGATAGGCTCCACTATAGCAGAAGGGAGGAATTGTGGCAGAAAACACCTTTAAAATGTGTTGGAAACCATCTACATTCAGAATTCTCTAGTGAGATGGAGAAAGCAAAGATCGGGAAGAGAGGAGATGAGTTCTGATTTGGAATTCAGAAACGGTGAGTGGAAAGGAATAAACAAGGGAGAAGGAGGAGGAAGCGAAGAATGGAGAGGGATGGTGAGAGTAGGTGGGTCTTGGATCTCCTTCCTGAAACAGTTCTCTAGCAGCTGCGGCCTCATCCCCTCCATCATTCAGTCCCCACAGCCGGGGCTGTGTTTTCTGGTCCATCCTCGCTGCTCACTCCCGAGTGGAGGCTCTCTCTATCTCTGTCCCGATTACGGTGATGTCATCTGTACAATTTCCCTTTTCTGGTGCCTCCTGCATAGTGTACTGGTTCGGTTTCATTATTGTTAAAAAAAATTTTATTTCCTTCTGAATAAGTAAACTATGCTCATGCAACAAAGTTCAAAAAGTACAAAAGTTACACAGTCAGAAAACAGAAACTTAGAGAAGTGAAGCAACTTGCCTCCTAACAAGTGGCAGAGCCTGGATTTGACAAAGGCTGACCTTGGAGTCCTCTGACCATGACATTGCTGGTCCCTAGAATCAAGGCTCCTCATCTGGCCTGCCCATACAAAAGTTAGAAATTACATTTTCTCCCAACTATAAAAGGTAGAAAATTGACCTTGTTCAACAAGTGAAAAGTATAAACCTGCACATTTCTTGGCTAAAAGAATGAAGAAGCAGAACAGACTTATAAGCAGTCAGCATTGTTCCTGTCACAGAAATAAGAAGTTATGGGAAACAGACACCCAACACTCCTTGTTCTAAGACACATGGTGTCTTATGTATTGATTTTGGCAACACTTGTACACCTTGTCATGCCAGCCAAGTCACTGAAATTGAGAAGAGAAATTCAAAACTGTATGTGAGCTGCATCTATCAGCTTCCCAGGAGTCGGCGTGGAAGGCAGAAGAGAGGAGCCTTTGAGAGGTGTGTGATTGGCACTTCCAGCTTCTCTCGCACAGGTCTGGCCTCCTTGGAGGAAAAGTCACCTTGGTGGAGAAACTTCTTCCATTTGTGCTTCATCTCTCAACTGAGAAAGGAGACGTGGAAAGAAGCATGCTCATTCAGTTTCTAAAATTCAAACCCATAGTCTTTTTGTGATGCATCTTGATATATTTATGCTACAGATGGTGCAAGGAGTGTGTGTGTTTGTTTGTATAAGATTGTGTAGCATTTGCGGGAGTATGCACATTGGCCATAAAACATTTACCAACAGCAACCTCCACACTGTACACTTGCAAAGGCTTGTTGGGTTTTGAACACTGTTGTTGTGCAATATGAGAAGGAGGACAGCCATCCAGCCCACTAGACGTCTGTAGGTCCAGCCCATGGTCAGATAGACTTACCTGAAGCTGGACTTCGCAGCCTTCTCTACTCTGCTAAACTCTGGTAACTCCTTTCCAAGTACCACATGGCAACATCTTTCCTGAAAAGTTGTTTGTATATTTCTGGCCTCACTCAGTAAGAGAGAGATTTTACCCATTTCTTGGAAAATTTATTTGGGGACAATATTTGTCCCTGGCTTTTAATCAGCCATCCGAACAGATGAGAGGGAGGTGAATCTTCCTGCTGTTTGATAAATGGAGAATTTTCCTCTAACCACTGTGGGTCTGGAGTTTAGAATTTTTAAACAAAAATATTTCCCCCCACATAACATTAATTCTTAGAACTGAAGTTTGAGTCCATATCCTCTTGTTGAAAAAAATTTCTCTTTTATTTTCTCCCTTTCCTTGAATTTATAAATAGATCACTCTAGAAGCAAGTCCCCCAGTGAGACTAATGGATCAGGAGAAGAAAAGTGAGCATGCCCTTTCTATATATTACACAAAATTGTTATGATAAAATTACTCACCTGAACACCTTGAGTTCTTCCCCATTAAGGTGAGTGAAGGGAAGGATATAAAAGTCAATGAAATTGCTTCTTAAGCATAAAGAGGCTGCTTGGATTCTCAAAAATACCAGATCATGCATCTTTATCAATCATATAATTTTATTTTCTAGAAAAGATGTATGCACAATATTTATAAAATGTAATTTAAATTTATAGGCATAAAATGTCATACAAGTCAATCATATTTTTAAAAATTACATCTGTTGTTTTATATATTATGCCTGAAAAGTACAAGTTACACTGCCTTCCTCGTCTGTGTGTAGGTGTGTTTGTGTGAAAGAAAGTACAAGGGAAATAAGAATACAGGCGAAAGACAACATTTCCTGTTTGCATTCTGGAGACAGAAATACACCTGTGTCTTTAGCACTTACAGTCTGACCCTGGAATGCAGGATTATGACTCCCAGGGTCCCCACTCCAGCAATAGAAACACAGAGACAAAGGCAGGCAGGTCCTAGAACCAGATTCCTCTTAATCATTGACTCAGATTAAAGCCCTTCTAAGGGAATAAAACTTATACCTTTCCTGATTCTATGCTGAAACAGTACAGAGGCTTTGCATTACCAGACAGCAACTCAACTGTAAGCGTATTTCTGAAACACAACATACTTTGAAAGAGGGTAGGGGTGAGAATGCTGCCCCCTCTGTGACTGCCATTCACAAGCCTGCATCTGAAGCAGGTGGTGGAGAGGGATGCATTCCTGAGAAGTTATTTCCAGGAAACAGCGCCACAGAGAGCAGACTCATTTATAACCAAATTACTGCAGTCACTGGGGATCAGCTGTAGTCTCTTATGGACTGTCGGCACAGTAGCAGCCAGACAGCGATAATAAACCCTCCTACGTTCATTCCTCCCAGTGAGAAAGAACCCTGGGATTGCTTTAGAGAAAGTCCTAGCGTCTGCCGGGGAAGGACAGGAGTACATAATGCAAGGGGACTGTCGTGAACAGGTCATTAATCAACATCAATTTCTGCTGCTCAAATCCAGCAGATCATTCCTACCCAATTTGCTAAAGATATACGTATTATCTTCCCTGATATCGTACTGCATGCGTCAGGCCTGAAAACACTGACGTCTTCAGACACAGAAAAATGAAGGGCTGCTGGAACTCTGGGAAAAGCAGCACCACGGTTTGTCTCTATTACGGTAGCATGCAAGCTTGCCTCTCACCCGTCTCTTTTTCTCTGCTCCATTCTCAAACAATCGCCTGTGATCATTGTCAAAAGTCAATCCCCACTTGACATGAAGGATGTAGTTTAAAGATTTGTTTTGGGAACTAAGATTTCAAGTACACCTTTAGAATGAGGTTTGCTACTTACAGAGCACATTTTTCAAATGGGGCTTAGGGTCATGGTTTTTTGTTGTTGTTTGTTTGATTGTTATAGGAATGCTAAATTGAACACATGCCTGGGTCACTTCCATGTCTGGTTTATTATGAGGAAATTGGGTTGCCTGACCCAATCAGTATTGAGCATTTGCCCCTTGGTGGTCAGTGCACATCATAGCGACTGGTCATTCCTAGTCATTCTGCCATTTAGGGTCAATTTGCATATTACTCTTTTATTATGTAGGATGCTACTCATTTTCAAGTATTCATATTTATTCCTTTTCATGCAAAAGCAAAGGTTGAAAATTTAGACAGATTATATTTTGTAATGGCAAAAGATTGGAAGCACCTTTGGTATTAATAAGAGTAGTTAACTAAATTAGGGTTCAATCACAATGTTGGGGTTGTGGTTTTGGTTTTCACATGAGGGGTTTTCCCTAAGCATTCTTAGCTTTATGTTTCACCATTTACTGAATTGATTTGCCTAGTTAGTGAGTTGTGTGTTTTTTAAAAATATGTTTTTATTGAATTTTAGAGAGAAAGGAAGGGAGAGAGATAGAAACATCTATCCGCTGCTTCCTGATCCTACCAGGGGTCCAGCCTGCAACATGGGCATGTGCTCTAACCAGGAATCAAACTGATGGCCTTTTGGTGCATGGGTTGATGCTCAACCACTGAGCCACACTGACTGGGCTAGTTAGTGAGTTCGACTGAGAGACTGGGCCTGTGTAGCTGTGCTCCTTGTCCATCTCTCCTTTTGGCATCTCTCTGCTCCACATTCACAATGGTTCCTTTAGGTCCTGAGACTTTCAGGGCAGCCATCCCTGCAGGGAGGCCTGGGGGTTCAGTATTAGGAAATGTTGCTGTGCGTCTGAACTGCATTCTCCAGTATCAGCTTTATCAGTTACACATACATCTTGATCTTCATCTGCTTTACACTTTGTGTTCTCAGTAAATTTAAAACTCAGGTGGCAAAAGCACAGGTGTCATTTACTATGTCTTTCTTATACAACACACCTTTGGATCCCATCCACTCACAAAACTGAGGAATCTTTCCCAGTGCATATGGTTGGGGGATCGTCTCCAAGTTAAATCAATGGAAGAAAAGAGCAAGGTGCAGAATAGCCTGTGCAGAATGCTGCTGTTTGGGTAAAGAGAGTGGAAGAGAGAATAGGTGTTTATTTGTATCTGCATAACTGATCTCTCAGCATACTCTAGACACCAATAACATTGGTTGCCTCCACAAGAAAGAAGACTGTGGCTGGGGACAGAGAGGGGAGATTTTTCACAGTGTTCACTTTTATACCTTTTAGAGTTTGTGTACATGGAGACAAGAAGATCACATGAGTTCTTTTCTCTATAGTACATGTTGCTAAGATTATTTCTTCCTCCTCTGCGGGAGTCCCTTACACGTCCCGCGTGGTTCAGGATTCCCGTTCAGGGTTCGAGTTCTGGAGGAGGCCGCACTCAAAATGAAGAGAGAGAGACTAGAAGAAAATTAATTTAGAATAATGGGGACCAGGTGTGGCATCTTTACCTTTAGTGGGTAAGATTGCCCACCACACAGGTCTTTCTTAAAGCTTTTATTAAGGCAAAGGGGAAAACAATCACATCTTTAACCTAAGGGCATGAAACTCCAACAACAAAGAGGCAACAAGAATTTACATATCGGTAACAGAGGTGGAGGGCTGCTTTAACTATTAAAGTCTCCATCTAAACGATGGGTGAATAGCTCCCCCACTATTCAGGGGAATTAAGGTCGACCAGCCTTCAAGCACATTTCTCTACTGAGTGACAATGACTGGTCTTCTGCATTCCTCTATCTCTTTCTTAATCCCCAACAAATTCCATTCCTGGTGTTAATAAAACAGTATAATTGTGAAACATGAGAGAGGACAATCATGAACATGTGACTATCCTTGGAGTTCCCTCTAACAAACAACTAAGATGGCATCTCTCTGCTCAAGCCTTTCTTGACCTCTTTCTCCGAAGGGCTCTTTTCACGCAGAGATTGGGACTTTGATGAAGCAGAATCAGGAGGCAGGGAGGGGGTGATGGTAACAAGTTCAACAGGAAGTGGAGTTCACGTTGTTTGAAAGGGAACGATGCAAGGTTAGCTGGCCATGTATGTGGAAAGTAGGTGTATGTTTAAGAAAAAAAAAACCTGCAGGAAATATTTCTGAAAACTTGTACAAATTTATAGTTTCTGGGCTCCAAGATCGGACTGTTTGGGTCACTTCTTCAACAGATTTACAAATATTATGACTTGGAACTGAAAACAGTCATGATGTGCGTAGCTGTTTTGGATGACCCCCGATATCACCATTCAAGAGATGCATAAAAGAATTTATGAGGATTGAGACCCTCCCATAGAGAGACTTCTGATTCATTTATTCTAGAAAGACAGGACCTATTATCTAAGCCACTAATGAGTCATCCAACCAGGTACCTGTTTTCTTTCCTGCCTAAAGAATATAACAAAAGTAGCAAAACCCTGAGTGTCCTGGGAATGAGCAGCCTTGCTCACCGCCAGATACCCGACATAAGCAATTGACAGTCACTGCAGACACAGCTGGTTTAATCAGCCCCTCCATGCCATAGGCCCTGCTGGGGGAAGGGGGAAGGTGGTCGGGAGGGGGATGATGGAGCAAAGGTAGGTTCCCAATGGCAGTGAGGAGGGCTCATTCCAGACCCTCTTCCCAAATTTTGCTAACCCCACTCCTCGTCCACATTTCTCGCACCCTGATGACTTTTCTTTCCTCCGGTTTATCTCCAAAGTGCTTGGTTTGGGTATACATATGAGACACATTTTCACTAACTGAACTGGCTTACTATTTATATGTGAAATATAATATTATACAATCTGTATGCAAACTATTAAAGACATATCAGATTGTTGCAATTTTTTTCATCCCAGTAGGATATCCTGTTCATGTATTTCCAGTTTTCACAAATTGACGCTCATAACTTAGAAGTACATACACAGAAGGAAACTTGGGCTTAAGCAAGGTGTAATAATATTGCCCTTCTCTGCTGAGATTGGTTGGGGAGTTTGTTACAGCCCTGGTGTTGCTGGGTTTATTATTTGTTTCTATGACAATAGTAGCGGTGGGAAATTATCACTAGCAAAGACTCTTATCCTCCAGTCAGAGAGGGCTTGGGCCCAGAAGAGAAAGCAGCTTAAAATTGTGATTTAAAACTCTAGGAAAATAAATTATCATCACAATAACTACTATCATTCAGATGCATAAACAAAGGCAGAAATCCCTACAGGATAGAGACTTCTCTGAAAAAAATGTCACAATAAGGAATCTTTTCTGAGACTTTCTATTATTACTGTGAGAACAGGAAGAACAAAGACCGTTAGAAAATGATATGCTCTGGGGGGCTCAAGGCTCTGATTGCATCTACAGCTGTAAACCAAATCAAATCATGGCAGTCAAATCATTCTGCCCAGATCCTGTTTTTATTTGGAAATGCTGCTTATGATAGGAATATGATATCAAATTTATGATATATGTACCTGCAAAACATTATTGCAGTTTTTCTGCATTTCTAAATCCGCAAATATCTCTTGCTTAATGGAATCATTAATTCATTCACTCATGTGTGGGCTAATGAATTTGTCTGTTCATCTGCTTACATAGAAATGTGTTCCATTTAATAAGAAAACTGTCAGTGAACGATGCCCTGTTTTCCCTACACTTAGGTGAAGTAGGGTGAACGTCTGGGCAAGTAAATACCTCTTCCCTATTTTTAAAGGCAAGTCCTAATACCAGGCCACACACTGGCTGATGCCCATAAGTGGCACCTCCTCTGATGCAAGGGAGAATAGGGAGCTCTTATTCAGAGACAGCCTGCAACTTACCTGGGAGAGCTCAGAGTCACTGCCACTGGAGAAAGTGGACATATAACGTTCCAGACTTCTGGCCGGAAAGGCAACTTTGGGCAAGGAATTCTGCAGTTCTGAACTCTTGCTGCCCAAATTCTACCTATAGTCTGTTCTGTCTTTTTGTCCTTCTCCCTAGGGATCATTCTTGCTTTTTCACTGGGCTTTTAAAGCATTTTGATTGAGTAATATCATTGCAGCCCTCATATTTCAGATTTCAACTTGAAACTGCTAAGACCAACATTTACAGGACAAGGCAACATGTAGTTTGATTGTAAGTATGACACAGAGAAAGGGAGAAAAATGTGTGTTTAATGGTAGATGACAGTCATAATCTTGCTTTTCTATTATGATGAAAAATTAGACCAACTAAAATCATGACTCATCTTATTGACCCATCTGATTACAGAATATATGATGGCTCTCTCTCATATTCTTCATCACTATGAACTTTGTTTTACTCTTTGGGAGTTAGACATTGCTTTAGGTGGAAAGGGCAGGCCACAGACACTTTCTCATGTCACTCACATGGTTAAGTTTGATGATGCTTAAGTGCCATTTTGTTGCTATAAAATTGCATGCATGAATAATTTGGCAGTGATCCCCCTAAACTTAAAGGTTAAACAACCTGCTACCTTGCTACATCATGGTTGGAAGATCGCAGGCATAGTCTCTGCTTAAACTGGCTGCAAATG
This sequence comes from Murina feae, assembly GCA_004026665.1. NCBI lineage: Eukaryota > Metazoa > Chordata > Mammalia > Chiroptera > Vespertilionidae > Murina > Murina feae. The sequence goes on along the minus strand of PVJC01007762.1, from coordinate 24,012 downwards.
ACTAATGATTACAGCAAGATTATATTACTCTAAGTGCATGTCACTTAGAGTTTTGGCCTTGAGTAATAGGACACTACCTTGCCACAGCCCTTTAAAGGACATGCTTGCAGTCCCACTAATTAAGGTAATGGTAGAAATACTCTGTGACTTGGCAATTCAGCTTATAAGCAAAACTAAGAGCTTGTAAGGGAATCCACAAAGCATTTTGGTTTGTCTCCAAACTAGTCAGTATATCAGGGCAGTATTTTGATACTACCTGAGAATCTGGACATAAAATTCGCCTTTGACAGTTTGACAAGGAAAATACACATATGGTATTAATGAAATGTGGGAGTAAATTCTGAGATTATCAGTAAGTGACTGCGAAACTTCAATAAATGTAATCAGACTCTTTCAAAGTGGAGAAAAGCAAAGACTCACTCAAATTACCTCAAGTAATGGCCAAATAATATAAAGAATCACAAGGAGAGAGGAGGCCCGGCTCAAGAGCCTCATGACCAGAGGTTGTAGACCCTGAAAGGTTGCTCAGGAGTCAACAGGAGCCAACAGAATCCTCTCATCTCCATTGTTTTAGTGCTGAATTTTGACATTGCAGTGACTCTGTAAGGCCATATTTCTGCTTCTTCTGTTCCTGCCACTACTGACTGTGTTTATTTTTCTCTTTATCATTTAACCTTGTCCTAATCAACTATAGCCAACAGATCAGGAATACACACAAACATGTGTCAGGAATGGCAGGCCCTACAGTGGATAGAGCATCGGCCTACAGACTCAAGGGTTCCAGGTTTGATTCTGGTCAAGGGCATGTACCTTGGTTGCGAGCACATCCCCAGTAGGGAGTGTGCAGGAGGCAGCTGATCGATGTTTCTCTCTCATCGATGTTTCTGGCTCTCTATCCCTCTCCCTTCCTCTCTGTAAAAAAATCAATAAAATATATTTTTAAAAAAGAAAGAAAAGAAGAAGGGTCTGGCAGGCTCTCTGTGGGTAACTAGAGGACCTCCTTCCATGGCTGATGCAGTGCATCAGTAAACGAGGGCAGGATTATAAATGGAAGACTTGTCAATGATATTGTGCTCTACGAATAGAGGTATTTCTAGAAGATGAAAAACAAAATTCCAAATGACAGGGAAGCCAAACCTGGGATTCTGCTGCCTGCTGCAACAAGAGCCAAAGTCGTGAGACAGGTGTTGGTAAAAGGAAAGAGATTTATTCAAGTGCCGGCATCTTAAGAAGATGGGGGACTTTCCCCAGTCCTCAAAAACCCCATCTTCCCTTCACAGTGCAGGACAGGGCTTTTATCTAGGAGGAGAATGAAAAACAGGACCAAGAGACCAAGGAGAGGCATGTGGGCAATCCATCTCTCCCAGGAGTAAAGAGAAGGGACCGGCCTGAGGGAGTGTTGCTTCCCAAGGCTTCCTCTCCCATTTTGGCATTATCTCTCGAAATCTATAGTTTTACTGCGGTCACCTATGATTTTTTAAGGCTAGCACAGGGCGTTCCCTTCTTGAAGCAGCCTTTTTTTTTTTAAGTCATAAAAAAAGAGGCTAGATAAGAAAAAATAACACAGGTTATTTATATACTCTTAAGATAACAGAAGATTGGCTGCAGCCTTAGAACAAATGGAATGTATAACCTTTTTATCACTTAATTGGAATGTTAATTTGTGGTTAAAACAGTGGTAGTATAATCACCACCCAGCAGACAGCACATATTTCTATGATATTTTTTAATGTGAATCTATCCCCAAGAGATAAAAGAACTCAGGAAAACTAAGATTCTAAGCCTGTAAAGTTTGAGGACCTGCCTCTGAAATATGATAAATGCCTTCAAGGGAAATTTCATCTGTGGGGCTCTAGCTCATTTCCCACAAAGCCTCCTTATTCTACGCTTCTGCACCACCAAGAACAAGAAGGCTTCTATTTGAAAAGTGCTTCATGGTCAAGGGAATCCCATTAGTAGTCACTCAATGATTAATAATCAGCATCATTTTAGTTGAACTGGGCTCTTGACTGTTACATTGTGTACGGGATTTAGAAAGTAAGGTTGTGCTAGACAATATAGTTAAAAGGAAGAAAATAGAGATTCTTAAGAACAATATAATACTGAGATAAATATACTATTATCTGAGGATTATAGGCTCAAAGTGGCTACTCAGCATCACCAGTTCTCAGCCTTTAATTCTGCTCCCTCCTATTCACAGGCACAGTACATTTTTATGCTGACAACTCTCATATGCAGACTGAGTTTCAACAAGGTGGCAAGTACATAGTGGAAGATCATTCTTTCATTCTTCCATCTTATTCAGAATTTCACGGGCACTTGTCCCATCGCAGTCTAAGTGAATGGCACTCAAAGTTGCACATTACAGCCCTTATGACTGTATGCATTGGTATCACTCTTGCATGGGGTAATAATAACTCTTTAAATATGTAAACTTGTCATAGTGGGTGGAGAATCATGGAGGTAATTTGAAAAGCAATCACCACTTTTGATATGTGAAAATACTTTTCTGAAATATGACCATTACCAGACAGCTGATAATGAAATTATTAAAATAATACTTATTTTAAGTACATGTGTCAAATGTTGTTGGATAAAATCTTTAATGTTAGGGGTAACATATGCTTTATTGAATAAAACAGATTGTCAGATGGCAAGGAATTTGATGCTTTGGCAACTCTACCATTAAGGTGTCTGGAATAATTGTGCATATATTTTTGCTTTCAAATGGGAAAGAATGAGCAATATTGATGAATTCAGACTTCAGTAGAATTGCACATTTAAGTATTTAAACATTTTATAAAGTACTGAGCCAGCTTTTTTATTCCTTTTCCTTCCTTGACTAACCTTTTAAAGCACTCTAAGTTACTAAAACTTCTACATCTGTTTATAAGAAGCTTTGTGATTTCCTTTTCCTTATATTTGATTTGTGTACATTCGAGGTTTAAACTATTGCTATCTCTTCACTTTGTCTCTTAAATTCTTAGAAACTGTGAAGGAACTATAACTACAGACCATTAGGAAACAAAAGATCTAATGTACACACATTTACTAAGAGCAATCAGTGCTAAAATCTTTAATTTCAGACTCAGTAAAAACTACCCTGCTGAAGAGTTGTTTACATCATTCTTCAAGGCCCTGAAAGAAGTAACTGCATAAGGAGAAGATGTTGCTAAGGTGCAGCCAGGGCTGAACCTTAAATACAAAAAATACAATAGGTTTCACTGTGATAAATAATTCTAGAAAGCACGCTATATCTTTATCCTTTGGAAATTGGCTTGTATAAGATTCCATATGTGGTGTGTGTGTGTGTGTGTGTGTGTGTGTGTGTGTGTGTGTGTGTGTGAGAGAGAGAAAGAGAGAGAGAGAGAGAGAGAGAGAGAGAGAGAGAGAGAGAGAGAGAGAGAAGCTATATGCAAGAATGCCTCACTTTTAAAAATCAGAAATCTCATTTTGAATAGAAATTGTTTGACTGTGGAGGTGGTTATGAGTTCCTTTCATCTTAAAAGTAGCAATTCTCCACCCCATTAATTCCTTATTCAGAATTCTTCATTGTTTAAATACCACTGTTTGTCTCCTGCTCAGAGTTGCTGATTTGGAAAGAATACTGCCACATTCATTAACCATTGAAGCATCCACAGCTCTTGATGCATTATCTTATTAAATGAGTGGTTGTTTTTATGATGCATTTGAAAAAAAGCACAAGATCCTGTCATGAAATAATCACACTGACTTAAAAACCATTCCAGCAAGATGGCCTCAAAATTTGCTTTTGCCAATTTGGCAATGACCATGAAAATTTTAAGATTTCTGCAAAATAACTTTATGATGAAGCCACACCAATAACTATTACTGCAAGGTACAAACAGCACTAAAATAACCAGTATAATGAAAAGAATCTGGCAAGGCAGAATGGTCTGTATCATATGCTAAAAATGCTGTGGAGCATTTAAGGTGAGTGTAAATTAGAGAACTAAGTAACATAATATAAATAAATTGAGCATGTCTCCTACTCTCTTGCCTTGGCTTGATCCTCCTCCTCTAAGGTCTCCCTTCCAGTACGATTTCCACAGGGGAAACAAAATGATCTTTCTTAGTGTGATGAGTTACATATAACTTTGCTTTCTAGTCTACTTGAATAATAAGGAAGATAAACTTAGCTGTCTGACCTTGTAGGCCAGAGACTAGATACACCCATACTCGGATGCCATGCCAGATGTATTTTTTTAATTGAATAGAACTGTGTTGTTTTCAAGGCCACCAGCGAGATAACCAATAACAAGTTAAAAGTCAGTGGGAAATTTTCAAATCTGTTTTCCCAGCCGAGCCCCAGTTACAGTTCTCTGTTAACTGACAAGATATCAAGTCAAGGCCCTGATTAGGTTTGTGGTTTCTGCGAATAAAAGCTTGCCTAGCACAAAAGTCGGGACTGTTAGAGGCGAAGGGCTCCCTGCATGGAGATGCCTGTGACAGCCCGCTGGCCAGCGCTATAAATTCTCGCTTGCTGCTTAAGACCTAATTGGAGTTGGTGGTCTTATTCTCGTGAATGTTGGTCCATAACACTTAGACTTTAGTTCGTTAAAACCCCTTGGTGTTTCCTTCCTATTTACAGTTGAAGCCCAAGTTTTTTAGCATAGTATGCAGTGACCTCTGTGTTCTGATTTCTCTGTCTTCAGGTAATGACCCTCTCCTAGCCCCACTGGTCCCCAAGCCTTGCAAATCCTTTCCCCATCTCTGCATTTTATACTAAAGCACAGATGCTCTTTCTACTTGTTACTCATTTCCTTCTTGGTCCTTCAAAATCATGTTCAGAGGTAATTTTTACCGAGATCTTCCTCAGACTCCTTTTTCTCTTGTAAATGTATTGTTGCACATATCATGCTGTATTGGGAAGGATTTGGAAAGGCAGTTTGTTGGAAGTGGTATTGGGACTGGGGTAATTGTAAATTGTAGTTGCTTAGCAAACACATAGACTTAGATAGGATGTTCATTTGAATGATTTAGAGATGCTGATGGAGATTATGAGGGAGGGGCACTGAAACCTTTTAAACCAATCTTGTCACGCCACAATTTAAAGTGTTTCCGTCTGTCTTCCATACCTGAATTGGAGATATGATACAACTCATTATGCTGAAGGTACTAGCGGGCACAGTTATATTTGAAAAACAAATAAGTTGTAAGGCTAATGAAGAAAAAAATGTATTATTCACAGATGATATGATAAGAACAGGAAAAGCAAAAACTATATCCATAAAATGTTAGAAATAATAATAATTTAGCAAGTTTGCTAGTTGATCATTGCATTCAATATATGAACAAAAAGAGAGATAAGTATATAATTTAATTCAAAAGATAGAATTTAAATGTATTTTAAAAATAAATTTAAGAAAAATCTCTTACAAATCAATAAGAAAATGACACAAAATATTGACAAAAGTATTTTTTTAAATATATATTTTTATTGATTTCAAAGAGGAAAGGAGAGGGAGAGCTAGAAGCATCAATGATGACAGAGAATCATTGATCAGCTGTCTCCTGCATGTCCTCTATTGGGGATCAAGCCTGCAACCTGGGTATGTGCCCTTGACCAGAATTAAACCCAGGACCCTTTAATGCACAGGCGAACCCTCTATACATTGAGTGAAACTGTCCAAGGCTTGACAAAAGCCTTGAAGAACATTTCTTTAAGGAAGCTTCTGTAGTATCGAAATAAACATATGAAAAGATGCTTAATTTCATTGAAAAGCAGGAAATGAATGGAAATCAATTAACCACAATTGATTTTCTTTCTAACAGATTTGCAAAAATTAAGTGTTGTCAAGGATGTTAAGTGTGGAGTAAAGGTACGCTGCTGATAGTCCCTAATCATTTCAGAAAACAATTTAGCATTATCTGGTAAAGTTGATTTGTAGTGACTGCAACTTGTCTATTCTACACCTGGATATTGAACAAGCCATACCAAAGCTGGCTAGATCCTTCATTCTAGCTCCCTGTAGATTGACTCCTATGTTTTTCCTTCCAAATTGGCCAGGAACCCAGCTGAAGTGTAATAACAAAGAAATATGGTTGAGTCTTTCTGGTTTAATCAACATTTTTTAATACAAGATTCTGTGTGGCAGTGGTAGCCGCTGTTCCCCTGAAGATTTGTGCTCCCCTTCCGCAGTGCAGTGGTAGCTAGGAAGGGACTTCCCATCAGTGATTCCATTTGCCAGCATTACCACTAGCTTCTAAGTGGTTCCATGGGACAAGTTCTCACCAATGGATATAAGCAGAAGAGTGAGTGTCACTTCTAACCTTAGGTGGCAGGAAGCGTATTCTACCCACTCTCTTCTCCAATGTTTTGGCTGAATTTTTTTTTGCCCAAGGAGACCACAATAGCTACTTTTTTTAGGACAATAGAATCCTTCAGGGTGAGTGTCTAATTGAATATAGAAAAAGAATATGTTCTTTCTTTACCAAGCAGAAATATACAACACTAGACTTTTATAGAGGGAAAAGCATATTTATTGTGTTAAATTGCACAGTTTTGTTTTATGGCTCTGTTAGTTCCAATAGCTACCACTATTCTAACCAATAGTGCCTTTAGGTCAGTCATATTTATGTACACTTACACACACACACATACACACATAGAAACATAAGCACTCTTATGTAATTTATTCCCAAAGTCTCAAGACTAGCTGTCTCAATCTGGGTTCAATCAGAGAAGCACAACCCCTAGAAACACTTACACACACACATACATACATATACACACAGGTGTGTGTGTGTGTGTATAAAGATATTTGGTACAGGGATTTGATCTTATACAGCAGTAAGTAACAATGTGAGCTACAAAATATTTGATGTCCTTGTAGTATCAACCTTTGAGCATTAAAAATAAGACAATTGCTGCTTCATTTCCATTCTCCAAGTCTTATACAAAAAAATGTCTCTCATGGATATCCTAAAAAAATTTAGAAAAATAAAATCTTAAATACATAGTTCAGCCTAACCAAGTTAACATGTTATGAAACCCTTACACCAGTCCACTGATTATATAATCAGCCAATGGTTCTTCTTTAAAAGGCAACTGTTCACTTATTCAACAAATGTGCTTTGAGTGCTGCCTATTTTCAAACATTTGGGAATAATGGAGATAAAAATATGAATAAGATATGTTCCAAACTTTAGGAACTCATTATCCAGTAAAAGAAGCAGAACTAGAAACATAACTCTATCATTGCAATGGTATCACTATTCATAGGGCATTGTGCAAATACAGAGGGGACTGATGTTAATAGTTGTACTAGACCACTTTGCTCACACCTACACAAACAAATATACTGGGAAACATCACTCCCCTCAATACTGGCAACTTCCAATCTGTTCTTTGCAGTCGCTATATCCCCTACTATCTTCCAAAGGTGGCAGATTGATAGGCCTAAGTATAGAAATAACAGTGAACGCCATCTTTACTTTAGAAGCCAGAGATGAAGCTAAAGCAGCCACTGGAAGAAAATGATGACTACCACTTTATATTCTTAAATTTTTATTGAATTTATTGGAGTGACATTAGTTAATTAAGTATATAGTTTACAGGTGTAAAATTCTATAATACATTATCTGCATATTGTATTTTGTGTTTACCACCCAAAGTCAAGTCTCCTTCCACCACTATTAATCCCCCCTTTTACTCTTTTCTATCTCCCTCAACTCTCCTTTTCTTCTGGCAATCACCATACTGTTGTCTGTGTCTATGAGGTTATTTTTATATGCTTAATCCCTTCACCTTTTTCACCCAGTTCCCTAACTCCCCTCCCCTATGACAGATGTCAGTCTGTTCTCTGTATCTATGGATCTGTTTCTATTTTGTTTGTTAGTTTATTTGTTCATTAGATTCCACATACAAGTCAACTCATATGGTACTTGTCTTTCTCTGTCTGGCTTATTTCAACTGCTTTATGTTAAACTGAACACAGTATAGAGGAGAGGCTAACACAGAGTGAACAAAGATTTGTAGACATTGTGTCAAGTCATTTTTCATATACCGTTCACTTCACCAAAGTATGCTTAATAATATAGCAAGCATAGAACTGACAAGAAACAGGAATTAATTTTTCCTTCCAACACTGAGCAGTAAATTCTGCATAGGTCCATCATGAAGGCATGGAACATACTAGTACAGAATATTTTTCAGATGGTTGAAGGCATTCCACCAGCATTCCCTGATTAGTTGACAAGCATTAAAAAAATAAAAACCTATCACTAAATCCCTCACCACTCAAGTAGGAAAACTGGGGCAAAGACAGATTTATTCAAAGTCGTGAAGGATTTATGAGACAGTGAGGAACAGGGGCAAGGCACATCTCTCACCCTTTCAGACCACCCTGCTGGCCTTAACCTCCTTGCAATAACGGAAATGGATCGAAGCATTCAGAATATTCCTCCCACCACCCTTGAGTTTCTTTACTATTCTTTTCCTCCCCTTTCCCTCTCTCTAAACCCTAAAGGCTTGATTAGCTGTGTTTATTACAACTGTTCTGAACAAATTGAAACATTATTTTCTAAGCAGACCCAGGTAAGAGATGTAAATTTGTGGGTCCGTAGTAAATTAAGCCGAAAGTGACCCAGACTCCCAGAATCTTGAACCTTCACTTGCTGCAGTGTTGCAGGGGTTTTGAATGGGACACTAGAAATAATTTTTAATTGAATATACTGAACATGAATGGTGAAAATTTATTCCTTTGCTAAATGATTAAATGTGCCCGCATAGACAGAGTAACCATAGTTTATCATCCAATGTGGGATGAGATATTTGGAAAGTGCAAAGGGCCTATTAGTTATTAGGCTCAGAAAGTAAGTGGAAACGGGGATGGCCTGGACAAACCAAGACCAAGCTGACCAACCCACATTCCAACATGTTCCTTCATGAACGGATGTGGAGAAACATTTGCACCCTGGTGAACATCTGTGTCATGCTCCATTAGTCTGTCTTGGTATGTTTGCTAGCTCATTGCCTCTCACTCTGGAGATCAAAATCTACATAGTGTATTAGTTTCCTAGGGCTGCTGTTATAAAATACCACAAATTGGTGGCTTTAAACAACACAAATTTATTCTTTCACAGTTCTAGAGGCAAGAAATGTAAAATAAAGGTGTGGACAGGGCCATTGTCTCTCTGAAGGGGCTGTGAGAGAATCTATTCAAGGCTTTTCTCTCTCTCTTTTCAAAAATATATTTTTATCATTGATTTCAGAGAGGAAGGGAGAGGGAGAGAGAGATAAAAACGTCAATGATGAGAGTATCATCATTGATTGGCTGCCTCCTGCACACCCCATACTGGGGGACAAGCCAACAACTCAGGCATGTGCCCTGACTGAAAATTGAACTGTGACCTCCTGGTTCATGGGTCAATGCCAAACCACTGAGCAACACCAGCTGGGCTCTAGGCTTTTCTCTTAACTTCTGGTGTTGCTGGCAAGTTTTGGCATTCTCACAGAGCATCACTCCAATCCCTGCCTCCATCATCACAGGCTATTCTCCCTGAGTATCTGGGCGTGGATTTCCCCTCCTCTTCCTATAAGGACACTAGTCATGCTGAATTATGGCCCACCCGAATTCCCTTATAATTACATCTGGAACAACCATTTCCGAATGAGGTCACATTCACAAGTACCTGGGGTTAGCACTGCAACAATTGAACCCCTAGCAGAAAATGACGGTATCAAGAATGAAAAAGTGATAAAGGCCTGGTTGCCTCCGGAGCGTACTTTTCAGTGCTTACTGTTATGGTTTCTTGAACAAATAGCCCTGTATAGAAGCCAGAAACAGGCTCCTGAACTAGGACACTGGGCAACTGCCGAGCACAGAGCACATTATTTCCCAGCAAGGTTCTAACCCATCATAGAGCAAATAGTCTTTAGGGACACAGATGCCTTCTTTATGGCATATCCCTTTATTGAAGAGCTTCCGCCTTCAATAAAGTCTCTGTGAATTCTCCCTCAAGTCTCTGTGAATTCTGACAACACAACCTTTTAAATATGTCTTAGTTACAATGTTAGGGGAAAAATGGACACGTCTCTTTTAAAATAGCTCTTGAAGAGGCTAGTAATGCAACGCTGGTGATTGTGAGCTCCGATGTGCAGTGGTCCATGCAGGCACCTTCAAGCTCACACTGCCATTTAATGCTTATCAGTTGTACTTCCACCTTACCATCTTCTTATTTTCTCTTTAGACAAACATCTGGGAGAAGTCATTATCATGCCTTCCTGAGGTATTGTTAGCAGCTGCATGCTGTCATTTCACAGATTACATTACCCAGAAATAAGGTAATTATTAGCTGGAGTGATATAAATTCAGAGCTGAATTGTTATCTAGAAAAGCAAAAATAAACAAGGGTAAAATATTCATGCTTTTAGGCATTGCATTTATGTTTATAGAGTACTGTATTTCACATTTTATTGTTCAAGCTTTTTTTACTAAAGATACTTTGGGGTTTTGTTCCTATAATTCACAGAATAATGAATTCACATTTGTTTATTCACTAACAAGAAATGCAGAAATCAAAATACAAGGATTTGAAGTTAATGTAGATTCATCATACTTTATTAGGAGAAGTCAGTTATTATTATAAGCTCCATGGTATATTACTTTTATTTCTTTTCAAATCTCATTAAGATGGAATCCTCTTTCTTTCATCCAGAATACTTTCACTGCACTTCTCAAGGATTTGTTTACTTAATACACATGTGTACTGCGTAGCAGATAGTCATGTTGAATGAATTATGCGTGCCTCCAGAGTAGTGGTCATTTTGTGTTCTGTGTTTTTTTTTGTGTGTTTTTCTTTGGGGGGGGGAGTTATATTTTTATCTTGTACTTACATGTGTCTCTGTGCAGACCTCCAAGAGATGGTTTAAGAATGTTTTGAATTAAGGAGTAGGAGCATATTTAATCACTTCAGGTTTGAAAAGGAGGACTTGAGGAGAATCTGATCAATAATAGAGACAATGATGTGGTTTCTGGTACTGGCCAGGACAGCTAAAGCTCAGCATTGACATTGTAATAGATTGCAATGTCTAAAACTTCAACAGAAATTAATCTTAAACCCCATAAAACGTCACAGGCTGCACTTAACTCATATTACAAGTCCTTTGCTCCTGAGTATCTTGGCAATGGTGGGAAGATGTATATTTACATTTATAGCCATTTGGAACTCACTTCCCTCGCACAACCTTTTTGTTTTTAATATAGACTAATGTGGGCTAATTCGTCAGAGCGTCCAGTTAATGCATCAGTGGGATTAGTGCTTTTCCTTTCTATTAATTTATGGTCACACAGTTATTCTCCCTCAAGCCTCTGACGTTTAGAAATCTGTGTCAAATAAGACCATCTTATTTGTGTTCTAGAACACCTGTGCTGCTCATTTCCTAGTGTAGCAAATCAATAATGAGCCCAGAAATGGTTCCAAACTTTGGTACATTCTGCTAATTCTCTTTGACTAATACTTTATTATGCCCTCTACTGAGGGACTCACCCCTGGAGCTGTTGTTGTATTGAGATCTACTGATGGGGAGGATGAGGGGAGGAATGGGAGGTCTGCATCAAGTTACACAGTCATGGGGCGTGTAAGGTGGTGTTATAGGCTGAACGTTTGTACTTCCATCCAATTCATTTGCTCAAACCCCACTCCACAAGGCGATACATTAGGAGGTGGGCCCTTCAGAAGGTAACCGGATTAGATGAGTTCTTGAAGGTGATGTTCTCATGAATGGGATTAGTGCCCTAACAAGAGTCACAAACAAGCTTGCTTCCTCTCTCCTGTTCTAGAACATGTCATATTAAAACTATTCTGAACTGGAATAATACTAACAGATATGCAAAGAGGAGAGCAGCAGTGAATATAGAGATACTAGTTTAGTCGGTGATGAGGGACTCAGAGAGTGGAGGCTGGGCCATCAGGACCATGGGACGGGACAATCTTTGAAACTGATGTCTATAGCTGACACATTTGTATGGCCCATTTTCTGTCACCATATGTGTTACAAGTGTTTACCCTATCATCATTAATATTTCTATTCTGCTTTAACCCAAAATATACATAACAAGAATAGTTGCCAAGGACAGGGAGTTTGGAGAATTGTAAAAGTACAGATGAGAAGCTAGGAGAGGTGGTAAAAGGAGTTAATGTTGGTTTCAACCCAAATTTAGGCAAGAAAATGCTTCTACCATATAAATATTTGGGCTTTTTTCCCCCACAAAAAAGCCCACAGGGAATTGATTTCATCCAAAGTGGAGTTAATGTCTCTCAAGGCAGGTGGAGGTTCCTTAATCTCAAATGCCTCACGTGATGGCCACTGGGAACTTAAAAAAACACCTTTCCAACACAGAAACCAAAGCTACTCCCAAAAAATGTGATTTGGCCTCACATAGTCACTAAATTAACCTTTGACAGTAACTCCATCATTTAGAAGTCACTGAGAACTGCACAGCCCAAAGCTTTTATCCAACATACAACTCCCCATCACTAAAAACCAGGAGCACAAGAAAATGTACTGGGAATAACTAATATGTGAGTTTCAAAGAAAAATGGAAAAGGAAAAGGAAAAAACAAACAAACCCGGTACACGTCAAAACACGAAGTTCATTTGAGAGAAATATGTTTCTTCTTTTAAACATTTGAAGGGTAACAAAAAAGAATGACAAGAATGATGTTGAGGTCACTTGCCATTTGTTGAATATTTAGTGTGCTCAGCACTATAATAGACATGGAAACCATATACAGTAATTAGGAATTATTATCCCCATTTTTCCTATAAGGACACTAATGCTTAGAGAAACCAAGCTATTTGCCCTAAGTGGTAAGGTTCAAACTCAGTTTTCTGTTACAATAAAACTTGTACTCTTCACTGCTTGGCGACACTGTCTTTGAGTAAATACAAATCTAATCCCATGCTTCAGAGGATTGTAGACAGAATTCACTCAACAATGCTGCATTTCCTGCTTGACTAAAATGATTGAGGAAGGCACTAAGGAGCTTTCAGGGAGAATCAAAGGGGCAGTGGTCCTTGTGTAGACTGTCCAAAGTCCAATGGTCTACCATCCCCCACCCATGAGGCTCCACAGAGGTCTGGTTATGCTGTATATTTACAACCACTTGGTCAAAGGCATTTGTAAAAAACTCTCCCAAATCTACTGGAAATCTTTTTTCATTTATCTTCCTTCAGGAATTAACCCAGCTTTTTCTGAACTTAGAGTAAGGAATGAAGACAAAGACCACAGCATCTGAGAAATTTAAATGTTAACTAGAACTGAGACAAACATTTTAGGAAAATTGGAATTAAATTTTAGTTATTTTGGAAAATAAGCAGCAAATCAACAATTATGTTTCACTTTTATTTATTTTAAAATCTTTATTGTTGAAAGTATTACATAGGTCTCACTTTTCCCCCCATTAACCTCTTCCAGCCCTCTCCCATCCATCTCTCCTCCCTTCCCCCTGACCCCCAACTCTCACCATCTGTGTTCATGGTTATGCATATATGCATACAAGTTCATTGGTTGATCTCTTTCCACCCACCCTCCTCTGCCTTCTCTCTGATGTTCAACAGTCTGTTCATGCTTCTATGTCTCTGGGTCTATTTTTGCTCATCAGTTCATTTCGTTCATTAGATTCCACATATGAGTGAGATCATGTGATCCGTATCTTTCTCTGACTGGCTTATTTCGCTTAGCATAATACTCTCCATAGGTTTCACTTTTAAAATTTCTTGCAGGCTATTGAAATGAATTCTTTTATAAATTATGAAGCGATACCCTGGGTTATTTTTGGAAGTGGATTCCTGGGAGCTCTGTGCACAGATGCTGTTGTTTGCTGACAGGCCATTAGCAGACTCTCCAGGCATACCTCAGACAAAGGCCTGAGGATTAATACCCATTGAGAATCTTGATCTGCTTTATTTTTATTTACTTTCTTTATCTCTTCTCATTAGTTATTTAAAAAAATAAAAAACCAAACTTAAGCTTTAGCCCAGGGATTGAATAACTTAAATTTATGCATGTCTTCAGTCTTCCAAAATGTCCTATTTGTCCATAGATTCATTGATGAGGACTCCCACAGAGCACATTATTTCTAAAAATGGGCAATGTCAGTAATAACCACCTGACCGTGGCTTGGCAACACATCAGACCCGGGCCCTTTCCACCTACAAACCAGAGGGGTGGTAGAATAACTGGCAGGTGTGGGCAAGTTCCATCATGAGAGAACTTGCCACCCAGCCCAGGAATATGGTCAGTAAAGAGTCCTGAGCTGTCAACTTTTTTCATAATCTCTTCCAATTGTGGAGAGCCACCTCACTCAAGGCCACAAGCTTCCCTGAGGTAGCTGGCACCTGGTGATTGACAGGCAGAAGTCACACAAAACAAGTTTGTTAGGCTATTTACTTGAAGTGTAAACCTGAATGTTGGGGCTCCAACTGCAACCAAGATGTTCAGGGCACTGGTATCTTCAGGAGATCCTGATGCACAGTGACAGTTCTGATGTTCTAACGAGCTGGGCCCATGACAGGTCAAGAAATAACCAGGATTCATACTTCGGCTAAAAGAAAACTACCAGGAGAGACCAATCCCAAATTGTATCTAATCAAGATGGAGTCTCAGCTTAATTCTGATTCTGTGAGCTGCCTGGTCAACCTGCTTCATGGAACAGAGAATGAACAAGTAGGAAATGGGGCCCAAGTCTGCTTAGAGAGCAGAACAGTACTATTTCTGGACTCTTGTTGATAATAAGGAATTGCCAACCTTTAAACACAGGGAGCAAGAACTTTATCACAAGCACCATACTCACACATTTCACAACTGGTTGAAGGCTGGTTATATAAACTCATATAAGACAACTAATTTTTAACAGAAAAATCAGAGAAACATGAGCAAGTCAATAATTCACAATAAAGTAACAACATGAAGAAATGTAAAATCAGTTTCTGTATAATAACTAGAAGCAATTTGGGATCCAAACAACTATCCTTTGTCCATCCAACAACCTGCTTCTTCCTTAACAACAATGTTTGGGTTTAGTAGCAGAGTTATTCGATCTCTGAAGAATTAGGTCCTCCCTCATCTTCCACAGAGAAGGAATAAGAGGCAATAGTCTGAATTGACTGAAAACTTTCCCCCCTCCAGCTGGGAAGGCAGAGCTTGAGGAAGAGAAGACTTTTATCCTATTTCTTCTGTCTGGCCTGGATTGGTAGGTACCGGAGCAGTGATTCTCAAGTTCTGGTCAACATTAGAATCATCCGAGGAACTTAGTGAACATATAAAAGGCCAGGACTCTGTTCCTCAAAGAGCCTGAGCCTCTGTCTGCCTTGTCAGCTTCCACGTAATTCCAATACACACGAGAGTCAACTACAGCTAGCGTTGCAGCAGCAATCCTGTGTCTGAAGGAAATTCATAGACACTGATTCCCAGGTGAGAAGCCGAGCCAATTCCAGCAGTACTTACCATCAGGATTCTTGCTATGTAAAAAGAAAAAGAAAACCTACTAAAGTTATTGTAAGTAATTGTGGCTAAAAGCAGCCTCAGTTGATACACAGCCAAAGCAAAAAATGAATCACAATAACCAATGCCCATAGAGTCAAAATGTCCCAGTTGTTCAGAAAAAAATTCAACTTACATCCTAAGGCCAAAGAAAAATTACTCCTCTTGGCCCACATAAATGAGATACTGATTTCTATGGAGAGAAATATCTTCAGCAATATTCCTGCAATATGAAAAGAGAGCATTGTGTGTAATCTCTCCATGGTGACTTAATGCAAAATACCAAATCATAGTCCAGTAAAAGTGATTTTTGGGAATAAGATACAGATTGCAGGGGATCTGACTTAATCCAAGAATTAAATTTAAACTATCTGGATGATTAGTTGTTGCATAATGTAGGAAAGTAAAAATAAAAAAGGAAATCTAGGAATGCATTTTTTAGTATGGGCTTCTCATAATTTAGTTTGATAATCTTTTCTGACTTCTGATACAGACATGAATTTATAATTTATTCATAGTTATCTAGTTATTCATAGTTATCTAGTATTTACCAAATAGTACATAATACTTTATCTTCCTCAACTTTATCATTAAAGTATAAGTTAATTTTAAACTCACCTGTTCCAGTTGCATTTTATTTTTGCTTTGCGTCTTCAGGTATCTTCTCAGGCTGAACACTCACTCACCCCAACAGCCTCTGAAAAGTGTTCAAACATCATATATATATATATATATATATATATATATATATATATATATAATTTTTTTACAGAGAGGAAGGGAGAGAGACAGAGAGTTAGAAACATCGATGGCAGAGAAACATTGATCAGCTGCCTCCTGCACACTCCTTACTGGGGATGTGCCCACAACCAAGGTACATGCCCTTGACCGGAATCGAACCAGGGACCCTTGAGTCTGCAGGCTGACGCTCTATTCACTGAGCCAAACTGGTCAGGGCCACTGCTGTTACTTTTTAAGAGAAGCAACAGTTGCCTTGGAAGCTTGTGGTCAGAACTGCCCCTGGAAAGTGGATGGACATCTGCCATGAATGAAAAAGTACTGGGCCCTGAAATGCAGGTGCAGATGAGGGACGATTGCCCCTTTGCTGACCCAGTAATATTTCCAAGGTTCAGATCAGGACCTGGTCGCTAGATCTCACTAAGTAGCAAAATTATTGTCTTACAGTTTTGTGCTGTCTTGGCGTAATTATAATTCACGACAAATCCACAGGTTGAGGTGAAACATGACCAAATACTGGGTGCGTTTCCATAAGAATCATGAAAACAGCTATTTCATTATCTTCTCCCTCACCTCAGAGGAAGACTTATTTTGTCTTTCGTAAAATAATTATTCCGCTTATCTTGATGCCTTTCATCCTTCCATCCTCTAAAACTTCACTCCATCAATCATCCCTGTTCCTTTACCTTCGATCCTTCAGTTTCTTCTCCTTTGATTAGAAACATGTTTCTATACTCCCTGTCGTACAACAAATCCCTCCCCTTGATCCTGCCTCTGCATTGAGCTACTGTCTAATCTTTTCCCTTTAAAGAGAACTTCTGAAAATAACAGGCTATGCTCAGAGACTTCACTTAAAACACCCTCCTTCCCCTGCTTTGGTTTACTTCCCAGGGCCTTGAAAAGAGGGCCTTCCCCTAACATTCTGCAATATCTTGTTTTTTAGAGTGACTTCAATAAACTAATTATTCAACTCCTTTTTCACATTCTTACCCTCTTCTTTAAACTGTCTGACATTACTGACGACTCTGCTTTTGAAATTTTCTTTACCCTTGATGTCAGTGACAACACTTTACTTTCCTGGTTCTTATTGTAACTTCTACTTGCTTGATAAATTTTAACCATTTTCTTCTCAGAGAATCTTATGGCTCCCTTATCTTCTCGTACACACACAGACACACAAGTACGCATTCATACATGCATGCATGCAGAAGCTGTCCATGGGGGATGATGTTATATCCATTCTCGTCCTCAGCTGAAAATGACTAGTCACCAAGTGGAAGGCTAAGTGAGGCAAACTGAATGGAACAAGGTTATTTAGGCCTCCTTTAGACTGTAGGCAAACTCAGTACCCCAGTTCTATTCCTGGGTCCTTTCTCATCTCACTGTAGTGATCACATTAATCATAATTTCTACCTAAACAGTATCCACATTTATTCACATTCAGCTCAAAATTTTCTATTTAGATCCAGACTGGAATAGCTGAAGTTGAGACTATCATTTCACTCACAACAACCAGCACCCAGCTAAAAACAATGGCATATTATTATTTCCTAACCTGCAGGCCTCTTGATTTTATGTGTATATAAAAATAACTACAATCTTGAAGGTAACAGTTTCCACCTACATCTGTCTCCTTATATGACTAGTGAAAGAGAAGGGTCTGAATATCATATAGATTTAAGTTAAAATAGAATTCAAGACCTAATTTGACTTTTGGATATTGCTCAGTTATTTGCTATTTGTTTTATCAAGGAGTGTATGACTTTGAGTGATTTACTAAGTTCCCACCAAAGATAACCAACATCAGTATTAGCTACATAAAGAGCTGAATCCAACTTTATGCAGCAAAAACTGGGTCTTTTATTATTCCACAGTTACTGGGTGGGGTGAAAAATAAAGTGGAATTGATTTCTCGTGCTGAAAATCCAAAGGAAAAAAAAGTAACAGAAATTAACATTTCTGAATGTTCCTGTCTATCAGGCACTCTTAAAAAGCACTTTACATGTGTGATGATTCATTATAATCTCCCAATAACCCATCAAAATGGACAATTTACTCCCCTTAAGTAGATAAGGTAACTTGGGCACAGAGAAGTTCTATTGGCAGTAAATAGTGGAGTCAGATTTCAAATTTAGGCCAAAAAAAAATTGTCAGAGTCAACATTTAACTTTTCTGTCTGTTTGTTAGCTGCTTCTCAAATAAGTCCCACTAGCATTTTAATTTAGTGGCAATGTGCTGCATATTTAATTCCTCCATTAATTCATTCTATTATCTCCATTACTCTGTTGAAAACTTCAGGACTTAGTATTCACTATTTGAAAAGTTGAAATTGCAAGATACCAATATTTTGGTTTTGCTCCAAACTATCTCATCCCACAGAACTTTTTAAGGGAAATACCTCAAAATGTTTGCGCACTACCTCAGCTACTCCAATATGTAGATCTAAGACTGAAGTGGTAATTTTGTAGCATGACTCAGCCCCCCTCCCCCACAGTTTATTCTGAATGGGTGCAAGACAGTCTGACACAAATGATCCCTGCCTTGGAAATTAGTGACTATCCTTAGATGTCTCATTTGTGACCTATAAAAACAGACACTTTTTGAAAGTTATGCTCCTCTTGTTAAGTTGTATGAGTTCCCTGTAAATTTTGGAGAGTAAACCCTTATTGGTGATAAGATTGGCAAATATGTTCTCCCATGCAGTGGTCTTTCTTGTTTTGTTAATGGTTTCCTTTGCTGTAGAGAAACTTTTTATTTTGATGTAGCTCCATTTGTTTATTTTCTCTCTAGTTTCCATTGCCCTAGGAGCTGTATCGGTGAAGATACTGCTTCAGCATATGTCTGAGATTTTGCTCCCTGTGGATTCCTCTAATATTTTTATGGTTTCCCATCTTATGTTTCAGTCCTTTTATCTATTTTGAGTTTATTTTTGTGTATGGTGTAAACTGGCTGTCTAGTTTTATTTTTTTGCATGTCGCTGTCCAATATTCCCAACACCATTTATTGAAGAAATTGTCTTGACTCCATTGTATATTCTTGCCTCCTTTGTCAAATATTAATTGAGCGTAGTTGTTTGGGTCAATTTCTGGGTTCTCAATTCTATTTCATTGGTCTATATATCTATTCTGGTGCCAGTACCAGGCAGTTTTGGGAACAGTGGCTCTGTAATACAGCTTGATATCTGGTACTGAGATCCCTCCTACTTTGTTCTTCTCAATAAAAAAGTGGGCAATGGACCTAAATAAATACTTTTTGAAAGAGGACATAAAAAAGGCCAAGAGACATATGAAAACATGCTCAAAGTTACTAATCATCCAAGAGATGCAAATAAAAACAACAATGAGGTACCATCTCACACCTGTCAAAATGGCTATCATCAACAAATCAACAAATGACAAGTGCTGGCGAGGATACAGAGAGAAAGGAACCCTCATGCACTGCTGCGGGGTGGGGTGGGATGCAGACTGGTGCAGCCACTGTGGAGAACAGTATTGAGTTTCCTCAAAAAACTAAAAATGGAACTCCCATTTGACCCAGTGATCCCACTTCTAGGAATATATCCCAAGAAACCAAAACACCAATCAGAAAGTATATATGCATCCCTCTGTTCATAGCGGCACAATTTACCATAGCAAAGATTTGGAAACAGTCTAAGTGCCCATCAGCAGATGAATGGATTAAAAAACAGTGGTACATACACAGTGGAATACTATGCTGCTGTAAAAAAGAAGGAATTCGTAATATTTGCAACAGCATGGATGGAACTGGAAAGCATTATGCTAAACGAAATAAGCTAGTCAGAGAAAGATAAATATCACATGATCTCACTCATTTGTGGAATATAATGAACAACATAAACTGATGAACAAAAACATATCCAGAGATAGAGAAGCATTGATCAGACTGTCAAACTTCAGAGGGAAGGTAGGGAAAGGTGGAGGTAAGGGGGAGAGATCAATCAAAGGACTTGGATGCATGCATATAAGCCTAACCAATGGACACAGACAACTGGGGGGTGAGGGGAGTAGGGGTGGGGTGCAGGGGCAATAGGGGGATAAGGACACATATGTAATACTTTAATCAATAAAGAAAAGAAAAGAAAGTTATGCTTCTCTATATGGATTTGGGAGCAAGCACAGGGGAAGAAAAATATACATTCGTGGAGAAAGCCAAGATAAAAGACATAGAAGGTAAGATTCTCAAGTGTTCCACAAGATCTCCATCCCCTGGCCCATTTCTGAAGCCCAGTGGATGTCATGTCTTCTGGTTCCATGATACACTTTGGCATCCATTCACACTTGTGGACGTCTGTCTCGTATTATCCTGGTTCCAAATGTCTTTATTACTTGCAACCAGAAGAATCCAAATTAGTTTACCAAAATACACCATTACATTTAGAAAAGGTATGTATATTTTCTATATTCATTTTATATAATTAAACATATTTGGAAGGCACTGCTTTTATTTTTGCTGAGATGTTTGTCAAGCATTTTACCAGCTACACCAATCTTTGAAGGTTAACTCCTTGAGGGGAGAGATGAGAAAGAATAGCTGAATTTTGCTTAGGCCAGGTTCATCAATAAAACTGAGTTATTTGCAGTTCTACTTCCCCGAAGGCACATCATTTTTTTCATGTTTATTATCTACTGTCATGAGATAAAGCTCCCGACAGGTCAAGAATGCTGAACACACCGTATTTCTTTTGACCTCTATTTCCAGCTCCAGAGTCAAAATGGTACCTAACTTTGGCAGCTTTCCAGCCAGCATGTGGGCCTCTTTGCAGCCAGAGGCCCTAGGGTACTGGATGGGTGACAAGCCTACTTGTAGCCAGGATATTGGAACTTGAAGACCAATGAAAGGGCCTGCTTCCTCCAGAAACTTCCCTCAGATGCTTTTCCCAGTGAGAATGCTTTAGCGAGGGAAAAGAAAAATAAAACTTCAAAACTATTGCACCACTGTCCAATTATTTTGATCAAATGCCAAGTCTAGAAGATACAGTCATAGAATAAAAATACCATTACTCAAATGAGCAGTCACTAGCATGGAACATTGGGTGGTAAAAATTAAATCAGAGCCAACTCCATGGCATCACACAGAGCTTGTATTTCATTTAACTGGCTGTTCTCAATTTCAGTGATGCTTTATTGCCAGGAATCAGGTGGTTGGGATGTAATACTGGTGTTTTGTTTAGTGAGAGTATTTACTCTATGATAGCTAATGAGTGCTTGGAGTTTGAGAGGGGAAGAGAATAGGAAAAAATTTTCAAGGGTAATTGGAGTTAATGTGAAAAAAAATCACTGCAGTTATAGTTAAGCTCAACAGTAAATGCTCCTCTCAAATATTTGAGAACAATAACTTGCTACTTACTTTTATAGGTCCTTCTTGTTTTTCTCAGGGATTTTGTCATGTCCATACCTGGCTGTAGATGCAGATTTGGCATATTCTTACTTGACATTGATGATGCATTTACAGGGAAAGTATAATGGAAAGATCTTTGGAATCATATGAGCTTTATTGCAAATCCCAGCTCATCCCCTTACTGGCTTGGGCTATAAACAGGTAACAGTTTAAGACTAATTGACTCATTATTGTATTGAGATTGACTTAATTTCTCCATTTCAACAGCTTTGGTCATGTCAGAGGTGTTCCTGTGCTGAGATGGCCTGCAATTCCAATATGCTGGGTCAATAGATTCTTCAGGTTCCCACTGAAACATGAACAGGGCAAGAACAGGGAGGACAAACACAAAACAGCCCCAAGTATTATCTTTTCCTCCCCAAGACCTTCAAGAATCCATGGAGAAACACTTACGTAAGCTAGCATTCAAACTTCCCATTACCACCCTAACAACTGAAAATAAGTCCAGAATTTCCAAAATAGAACCTGAGAACTACTAAAGAAGGACCACATTTGGGATTTTATATTTTGAGGATGTGACTTTCCTGGCGTCTACTGAACCCAGATCCTTCCAGCTATTGCTCCTGGATTCCTTAGCAACCAGATCAGGCAAAACCCATCAAAGGGACACGTGTATGCAAGGCATATGCTACTCCGCAAAAATATCCCCATATTTTCTATAGCCTGGAAAGAGTAAACAAGTAGAATAAGGAACACTTCAAAACTCTCTTTCCTCCAGTACTTCACTCTCTCTCATGTTCTACACCCTCCAATTGGCCAACACTTGCTGAGCTAAGGAACCCCTCCCTTCAGCACAGCATCTCCTGTTGCCATCAGATGGAAAGGCAAGAGGGTGCATGTGTGGAAATAGAACTCAGTTTTATTCTTCTGCTCCATTACCTCCAATTACTCCACTGAAGAGTGGCCTCACGTTTTCCCTGATGATTCCCCCACTGAGCGGGTTCCATATTGGGGCATTGTTGCGGAACAGTTTCTGTGCCTAACATCATGGGGTTGAAGCCTAGCCCAGTAGTTTGCAGTGGGTCAGTTTATAGTCTCATCATGTTACAATCATCCATCTATATTCTACGTAGAGGAGGTGCTAGCAGGAATAGGTCCTTCCTCAGGCTTGCCTCTTTGTCTTAAAGTTTTCATGCATCTTTTAAAAAAATATATATTTTATTGACTTTTTACAGAGAGGAAGGGGAAGGGATAGAGGGTTAGAAACATCGATGAGAGAGAAACATTGATCAGCTGCCTTCTGCACACACCCTACTGGGGATGTGTCCGCAACCAAGGTACATGCCCTTGACCGGAATCAAACCTGAGACCTTTCAGTCCACAGGCTGGCACTCTAGTCACTGAGCCAAAAAGGTTAGGGCACTTTTCATGTATCTTGAAAATAAATTTGAAGCTGGCAGCCAAGACACCATGAACTTTGAAGTTTCAATCCATTTCTTCTGTTCAAGCGGAAATACTAATTTGATATTTAAAATAGGCTGTGGTGCCCAGGGCATGCAATCAAATAAAGAGAACTATTGATCATCATTTTCTTTCAATGTTGCCCTTCATCTTCAAATATGCTCTCATTTATCCAAAAATCATACTGCAAATCAGGTATTAACATCCCCATTTTTATATTTGAGTAAGTCTAAGCTAAATGGTAAGATGCCTGAATTTGACTCAAAGCCATTTAAGCTATAGAATTTACTCACCAATGTCCATGATTTCTGACCAAACACATGATCTCTCAAAAGCGAGATAAAGCAAAGAAGGATTGGAAATATATCAAAGAAAGGGAAATAAAAGAGTCATTTTATTGGTGATACAGACAACTCTGTAAGTGATTTCATTGGCTCTGGCAAAAAGCAGAGGGTATCCACTGACAAATGCCTCCATCATGATGTAATCTCTAGCTTAGAAGTGATTACTATAGAAGATATAGCAGAGAAAAGGGTACATTCAACAATTCTTTATCATTCATACTTCTTTTTTTTTAATTTATCTTTATTGTTCAGATTATTACAGTTGTTCCTCTTTTTTCCCCCATAGCTCCCCTCCTCCCAATTCCCACCCCAACCTCTGACTTTGCCCCCCCATTGTCCTCATCCATAGGTGTACAATTATTGTCCAGT
Source organism: Murina feae (assembly GCA_004026665.1). Classification (NCBI taxonomy): domain Eukaryota; kingdom Metazoa; phylum Chordata; class Mammalia; order Chiroptera; family Vespertilionidae; genus Murina; species Murina feae. The sequence continues at coordinate 230 of PVJC01007762.1, read as the reverse complement.
CTCTTCACGCATCCCCAACACCCTTAACCCTCGAAAATTGTCAGTCCACTCCCTTTCTATGCCTCTGATTCTGTTCTATTCACCAGTTTATTCTGTTCATCAGATTTTTTATTCACTTGATTCTTAGATTCACTCGTTGATATATATTTGTTGTTCATAATTTTTACTTTCCTTTTTCTTCTTCCTCATTCTCAAAGGATACCTTTCAGCATTTCATATAATACTGGTTG